>JAYMFT010148064.1:0-12680 GCA_038088735.1 Panulirus argus
CACACTTTTCCAAACTCAGTCACCAACTTTTGCAGTTTCTCACTCGAATCAGCCACCAGTGCTGTATCATTGGCGAAAAACAACTGACTCACTTCCCAGGCTCTCTCCTCCCGAATAGACTGCATACTCACCCCTCTCTCCAAAACTCCTGCATATATATACTTATAATGTTATGATTGTTGCTCTTTTTATGAAAACCTTTTCTTGCAGATTGCACGCATGGAGGCGTGGATGCTAAAGCTAATTCCTTTTCTGGTGGGTCTTATCATTGAAGGAAACAGTGGAGATGATCTGTTAGTACCAGCTATTACAACGTTAGCAAACCTGTGTAGATCTAATCCTCCAGTTGTTTCTTGTCTACGTAATCATGGTAATACCAAGGTGAGATTCTCTATCTTGTAAACATCATGCCCATTTGGTAAGTAACTGATTAAAGGAATAGAAGCCACATGGTGAACACCTGATTGAAGTAAGCTTTATGTTGTGGGAAAAAAGAAAAGTCATGGATTAAAATCCACATCAAGCCTGAGCCTTAATTGAAATGTAGGAAGGATTATGAAAGGGAAAAAGGAAAGACAAGGAAAAGTATTTACAGATTTTTAAGGCAGTGGAAAACCTGTCTTTTAAATGTTACTTGGAAAGACATAAGAGACATGAGAGGGTGGTGAGTTCCAAAGCTTTGAGAAGTAGGAAAAGAAAGATATCAAAGCAACCCACCGTCAACATGGCAAGGTGTTGAAGAAATTTGATTATTCACTTATGATAGGGATATCATGTGTCTGGCAGCATGATAAAGTCTTAAAAGTTGAATGACTTGGTTTGCTGCCTCAGTTACCTTGTGGTATTTATAGTGATGAGATACAACTTTAGCTTGCTGTTCGTGTTTTTAGTGATATTTTGCCATTTCCGTTCTGGGCAATAATTTTCATATAATAGTAACTAGCATGGATCACAAGAAATTGCTCCTGGAAGAAGAAGCCTATATTCTTGCATAGAAGCAAGAAAATGTGTCTATTAGCGAATTTCAATCCAGACACTCTTGGGTTTCCTTCAAATGTCATCTCTCCCTGAAAAGCTGGTTCTGATTGACCAAGGAAGACCATTAAGGTGACTGATAACCTGATAGAGATAGGTTTTCAACCCCTCATTCTTCATCAGGTTATCAGTGACCTACTGGTTTTCTTAGGAACACCAGAAGGAAGCCCAAACAAGTTCCTGGATGCTGGACTCGGCCTTGGCAATATGTCTTGAAATTTTGCTTGTAGACATTTTTTTTGCTTCCAAGCAAGAATTAAGGCCATATATTCCTGGGACAACTTCTTAAGATCCATGGTCAGCAGAGAAATTTCACCTAGGACAGAAATAGCCAAAATGATACTGAACATAAGTACTTTGAGCAACAGTTTCATACCTCCAGTCTCAATGCCATGTGATAACTAGGGCAACAAATCATATCATCTGATTTCTATGACTGTATCATGCTGCCAGATATATGATATCTCCACCTTAAGCAAATTTGAAATTTGTTCCATAAATAAAACCTGACATGTGAAAGCATTTTGTTAAGTAGTATTCATTAGATTTGTTTGCAGAAACTACACATTACTTTTCATTAATCTTAAATGACAAGTTTTAGTTTTAGAATAGAAAGAAACAAGGAATATTTGACAGTGAAAATGATAATTAAAGTAAAAGAGGATTGTGAAAGGTGTTATTGTTTTAATATTATTAACAGAGAATTTGGAAACTAGAATACTCGACTGTAGAGTTGATAACTAATATTGTTAAATGTAGCTGTAGAAGATACAACCCAGATAATAGTGCCTCCACTGATGATATTTAAACATGAAAGGAGTTGGTTAGATTAAAACACTGCACAATATTCAGTAACAAAAAGTGCTGAAGATCAAAGGGAAAATATGACATTAATTGAAAAAAATTTAAACCCATATGACATTTAAGTTTGGGTATTGTAAAATGTAGAATGATCTAGGTTAAAAGTAAATGCTACAAAGAGATGCAATTGATGTAGAGTGGATCTGCTTATTTTGGTTATATAAGGAGTAAGGGATGATGGTGCATGGAATAAGCAAAAATTACATAGCAACATAAAACGATGAGGATATGATGATGCTGATGTGATAATAATGACATAACAGAATGTGAAGAGATAAAGATGATGTGGAAGATTAGACTGAAGAAGGTATGCAAGATTTGGATGGAAAAGAACCAGGTATGCAATGTGTGTGTCAGCAAAGAGTAAAAGTAATGCAAAACAAACAATAAATGGGGAGTACTGTGTGCTAACTGTGCCTCATTGCAGAATCTTGTCATTGATACTTGTATGTAGAGTTGATTCTCTCTCTCTCTCTCTCAGAAAAGTTCTTTTTCAGTCATTGCACATACTTTGAAGCAATTTGGAAAAAAGGTTAGGGAAAGGCAGATGCAAAGGCAAAGTTATGATGAAAAAAGTAGCCTTTAAAGGATAGTATGGAGTCTGAAATAGTGTAGCAGACTTATAAGTAGTACTGCTGTTGTGTTTTGTGAATACAGTGAAAGAGAAAATGTTATATGGGGGGAAAATCCATTTTCTGTACTTTTCTTATGTTAATGCTTATGTTGGTGGTCATGGACAATTTGTCTACTTTTTAATGAGATTAATAGTAACTCTGTAATTACAGGCTTTAATGCAGAAGTTGACCGACATGAAAACAGCTACTATCAACATAAAACTCCTTGCATCAGAATTGATGTTCTACCTGGATCTGAAAGTCGCTGATTTGGATTTTTCCATTGTAAGTATTTTTTGTTAGTGCACAGCATTGCCTAACCATAACTCATTCATTGTTTTTTCAGAGTTAACATTGAAAAAAGTTATCATAACATATTACAAAAGATTCAAGCCTCAGATTTAGATGCATTCAGCATATAATAAAAGAAATATTGTAAGTAATGGAAATACTGGTATTTAAGACTTCACACAGCTGATGATGTATGGCCAAAGAGGGTGCAGGTGATGATGGCAGTGACAAAGAAGAATATTTATTTTTATCATATATAACCTCTAGCATATACATTCCAGGCCCTTTTTTTTTTCCTAATTGCTTTTCCCACCTTAGTAAGGTAGTATCAGGAATAAATGAACAGTAGCTTCATATGCACACATCCACTCTGTAGGTGATTTATAATTTACTGAAAATAGCTCCTACTATTCAGTCAATCCCTACAGACTTCCATGGTTTACCTTGACAACTTCAAATACCTTGGTTCAACTCGATGCCAACATGTTACCTTCTGTATACCTCATTGTTCCAATTCATTTTGTCCCATACATTGCCCAAGTGCCTGGCAACCTTTTTGCGTTAGAGGATATCATGGATTGTGCATTGATGACAACTGTTTTTTCCCTTTTGTACAGTCCATAAAAGAAATATCAAAATAGTGAGGATATATATATCTTCATTTATCAGAATTTTAACAATGGAGGGATGGGAAAAGAAATTATGATTTAGATTTCTGTCATCTCTGGAACTAATGTAAGGCTGTAGTGGTTATCGCAGCACTTAGGGAGGATTGAATGATTTTTATGATTAAGTATACTGAAGGTTGCTGTAGGATTTAGAAGTGGCATTTTCTCTGGTTTGCCTTTAACCATTATTAACTGAATGATGTGTGCATTTATTAATGCTCTCAGTCTAAACAGGCTGAGCATTGCTCTTTTAGTTCTGGTTGAGCTTTTGGGGTGTTTCCTTGGAAAATCTGTCTTACTGGTCACTTCAGTAGAAATTTTGAGATGATGTAAAGGATATATAACCTTTTAATATTGTGAAAGGATTTTTGGTATCCTATTTTTTTTTTCCTTTTATTGAATGAAGAAGAGGGTGAAAAGAGAAAGAAAAACATCTCTAGTATATACCATCTTGGAAATGGTTCAAAAGTGACTCCTGATGACCTTGGCATGGAAATAGGACTGAGACCTCATGACAGTGGAACTCCAAAGGACTCTGATTGAAGAAATTTGGCTGAAGAAATAGAGCCTCATTAAAGATATTTTGAGAGAAATGCTGAAATATTTAAGATATATGTTTAGTTGAAAATTTAATTTGTTCTGAAATTATTAAATCTTTGAAAGCTTTCATATGCATTCATTGTATGAAAATTTTTGCACTCTGAAGGTTTTCATACACAAATTGCATATGATCTATTGCAGTTCATAGACATTTGAATTTGAATGCTTAACACAATTGTTTATGCATATATTCCATACCAGAACAGTTTTGTTCATACGTTTTGTTGTTAGCCAATCCCATACTCCCATCTGCCCAACAGTTTATTTATTACTTTCTTGTTCATGCTTGATTTCTTGTATGATTAATTATTTTTGTGCAGTAAAATATCCTTTTATTTTTCAACACACAATAACTGGATAGATTTATTGTTACAGATACAATTCCATGTACAGTATACTTATAATTGATACTTTTTTTGAATATTCATGATTTCATGTAGAATTAGATATTTTCCATAATTTTTCCTTTCATACCTGATCCCCCATTTCCCACATTACTGAGGTAGCAAATAGAAACAGGTGAAGAAAGGGGACATCTGCATACATCCATTTTCTACCTGTCATATGTAATGCAACGAAACCACAGCTGTTGATGGAGAAAAGGATGGAGGCTGGTCCATCAACAACCACACAGATAGATCGGCCAGAGTGGAAGGTAGATATGAAGGAGCAAAATGAGTGAGAGAAACCAAAAGATGGGATCTTAGAGATGAGACCCCAATGCCATACCCTGTCAAAAGCCATAGATATGTCAAGGGTAACTGCACATGACTCCCAAAAATCTTTCAGGGTTGATGACCAGACATTAGAAAGATAGGAAAGAATATCACCACTGGATCTAACCTTACAGAAGCCATACTGATGATCAGAGAGAAAACTGTGATTATTGAGGTGTTTAAGGATATTGGAGTGGAGGAGGGATTCAAAGACTTTTGAAATGGTATATGTTAGAACTATAGGATGATAATTAGAGGAGTCAGAGCTGTCACCCATATTAGGGATGGGATGTATCAAAGCATGCTTCCAAGGAGAAGGAAAAGTTTTGGTTTTTAAAAAGAAATGGAACAGATGAACAAAAACAGATGCAAGTTCAGAGGACACTCTTTCAGGTACTCCCAATCACCAGCCCTTTTTCAGCACACAACCCCACAAGCTGTTCACCATTTTCATTCATAGCGTTGAATACCTTATGTACCCCAGTTATACCCTCAATTGCCATATTGCTTATGTTTGCATTCAAATTACCCATCTCTAATACCCAATCTCTTGCATCAAAACTTCAGACACACTCAATCAGCTGCTCCTAAAGCACTTGCCTCTAATTATCTTTCTTTTCAAGGCCTGGTGCATAAGCCCTAGTAATCATGAGGAAGTGAACTTAAAAAAAGAGCATTGAAAAGATATTTGGGAGCTTGAAAAGCAGAATGTTAAACATACGAGTAGGAAAGCTGCTATAATCAAAGGTACCAGCAGACAAGCAACTTTTAAGATGTTTCAGTCAAAGGCATCATTTCTGCCAGATACCTCAGTCAGTCATTGGGAATAAAAACCAAATATTTCAGTTTAAAATGACTAACAGAGAAAGTGGATGGGAAAATTGATGGCAAAAGAGTGAATATAAACATTGTGGTTTTAATATTCAATATCATAGAAGTTCCTTACAAGATGTAATTGCAGGTTTGAAGGGTGTTGATATCATCCTATCCTCAATTCAGTTTCGTGTAAAGGACAAATACAAGAGTGATGATAATGAATGTATGATTTTTAGGCAATCCTTCAAGGAATCCCATGCATTGACCTAAATATTTAACACATGATTATTGAGATAAAATCAAATTTGATAACAAAAACTGCATTGAATTCATATGAGAAATACAAATTTTAGCCTGGATATAGTTGGTAAACAGCCATCAACTAGGGAGGTATATTTCTGGTACTAACTGCCTGGTTGTCAACTTGCACTCCTCTGAACCAGGTAGCTGTCTTTTCGTTCTGCCTTGCTCACACACATGGGCTGCTGACATTCTTTCCACAAATATACAAGCTCCTTGTCACAAATAACACTTAATGCTTAACTCACACAACTCATCATTTGTAACTAGATTTTCTTGCAATGAGCACTATGCGCTAGCCCTACCTTTTGGCAAATGGTCCAAACAATAGATGGAAGTAGTTGGTAGAAGTACTAGGTAGGAACATTAGGTGGGAGCAGTAGGTAGAAGCAGTAATTTGGAACATAAAGCAGGAATATTAGATAGACACATTAGGTAAAAGTAGTTGGTAGGAACTTTGAGAAGGAGCATCTGAAAAAACTGCCCTAGAGTTGCCCTCTATCAGTGGCCTGTGGCTAACAAGTGAAACTGGAGTTCACCAGTTATGAAGACTCTTTTGCCAGGGCCACCTCCTTGAGGGAGTTCCCAAAGGGGATGGGCATCAGAGACAGAGAGATGTATACTTCGAAAAAACAAGATTTGCAAAAGCAAGAGATGTAAACAGTACCTTCCTTAAGATATCTATTGCTGATTTTCATACGGCTTTGGTTCTAATGGAAGATTGCCAGCTCAACGGTCTCAAGCTATTCCTCCAGGTAAAGAAAAAAGATAAAAAGCATTACCCACTGAAACTCTTAAACTTCTTTGCCTTCACAGTGGTGGTAGATCAAGTGCTTCTTTTAATGCCCCTTTTAGGAGGTCATTGTTCTGATGCCCTCTTGAAGGGATGTTGTTCTGATGCTTTCTCGAGGGGGCATGATTCAGATGCCCCTTGTGGGAGAAGGCATCACTTAGGTGCATTGTCATGGGGCACCCTTCAATTGCTTCTTTCTTGGGGCATCCTTTGGGTGCTCCTTATGGGGAGAAGCCTTCAGGCACATCTTAAGGAACACTCAGGTACCTCAAAGAGCCAAAACTCATGAAGGTCAGAGCCACCTAGGTGTGAGCTAACTGATGAGAATGAGTCTCTAGATCAGTGTTATTCACTGAGTTTTGAAAGTTAGCCACTTCGGTAAAGCCCATTCTCTGAGAGAGCTGCACCTATTCACATAAATATACTTGTGTATATCTCTCTTTTTATATCAGGTATTCCCAGTCACCAGTCTTTTTTCAGCACACAAATCCACGAGCTCTTCACCATTTCCGTTCACAACACTGAATACCCCATGTGTACCAATTGTATCCTAAACTGCCACATTACTTACCTTCGCATTCAAATCACCCATCACTAATACCTGGTCCTGTGCAACAAAACTGCTGACACACTCACTTACCTGCTCACAAAACACTTGCCTCTCAAGATCTTTCTTCTCGTGACCTGGTGCACAAATACCAATAATCACCCATTTTTGCAATCCACTTTCTGTTTTACAAGCAGTAATCTAGAAATTACTTCCTTACACTCTATCACACACTCCCACTACTCCTGCTTCAGGAGTAGTGCTACTCCTTCCTTAACTCTTGTCCACTCACCAGCCCCTGACTTTACTCCTAAGGCATTTCCAAACCATTCTTTCACTGTGACTGCCTTTCATCTCACCTCATGAAAATATGTATTTTGCATAGAAATTACTATATTTATTATTATTATTATTATTATTATTATTATTATTATTATTATTATATTATTATTTTATTTAGCACCAGGAAAAAGACAAAAAAACCCATCCCCCACATACATGCATATATACATAAATGCACATATATGCACAGTACATATTTATACATACCAACATATACATATATACATACATACACATACACATGCATATACATATATGCACATGTACATGTTCACACTTGCTCGCCCCATCCACTCCTGATGCCATCCCGCCCCAAAGGGAAATAGAAACGCCACCCCCCACGCCAGTGAGGTAGCGCCAGGAGACAGACGAAACGGCCACATTTGCTCACACTCAGTCTCTAGCTGTCAATTGTAATGTACTGAAACCACAGCTCCCTTTCCAAATCCAGGCCCCACAGACCTTTCCATGGTTTACCTCAGACGCTTCACATGCCCTGGTTCAGTCCATTGACAACACGTCAATTTATTTATAATACTTGATTGCCGTTTCCCACGTTAGCATGGTCCAGGACTCAAACCTAGGTCTATCAGATTAGAAGTTACAATGCTAATCATTACACTATATATTTATGTATGTTTTAGTTAACTTAGGATTCAAAAGTAAAAAGATTTATGAAGGAAATTATTTATTTGATACTTACACATCAATTTTTGAAGCATGCTCCTGGATAGCCTCCACATCTGGGTTTAACATGGAATCTAATTCATCTTCATTCAGATGCTGGATTTCCTCTTCTGTTAGGTTCAGACCTCGCAAATGTCGAATACCCCGTGCTGTCATGCAAAAGTTATATATGGAATAAGTTCTATATATACAAGACTATCTCTCCATAACCTAAAAACACTTGCTCAAAAAATGAAAGACTCAAACTGCCAACTCACTGTTGGACCACCATAAACTAATTGGTATAACTACCCTACAAGAGTATTTGCCACGCTTAAACTTATCGACAATGGCACGCTAAGTAATGCCTGAAAGATGTTGTAACAAGTATGTACTACATTCTTCCAATCATGGATACTCATGCAACTCCATGCTTGAATGCCAGCCAAAGGAAGTTACAACCTGAAGAGAACAAAACCCACAAACTATATGGACCACAGTTAATTAATAGCAGATAAATGTGTCTTCTGAAAACAGAAATAACAGAATTTAACCTCAAGTCAACCTTAAATGGTAAGAACTATTACAATCATAAAATTCCTGGTTACAAAGAAAAAGTTTTAGTGACAAACATAAGTTGAAAATGCACAAGAATTTTGGTATATAAAATAGCCAAAAATTATAAAACAATGAATACATTCTTAAAAGATTATCTATCAAGGTCCACTGGACTATGTTCCTAAGCTGTGCAATGTAGCTGTGGGTAAAGCCAAGAGAATTACTTTAATTATTACTTATATAACTATCATTGTGAAATGAAGGACAACATAAGAGTGAGATATGGTGGTAAGTGCAGTCTGACAGAAACAGTTGACCCAGCTGTGTTGAAATGGTTTGGACACATGGAGAAAACTGACTAAGAGGATCTACATGTCAGAAATGTATGGGCTGCAAGGACGGAATGAAGGCAGCTTTGGGTACTGGGACCTGAATATTCAGGATGGTGAAAGAAGTGCATGAGAGACAATTAACTGGATCAACATGGCATACAGGAAAGTGATACGCTCTCAGTGGGCTAAATCAGGGCATATAGAGCAGTCAAGGTTAACTACGGCATAGTCTATGAGCTTAGCTATGATGGTACATTATACATGACTGCTAATGAGATGTGTGCAAATGAGGCTTTCATCCCATCCCAATGCTACCTTACTATGGTAAGAAAAGCAATCATGCATTAAATCTATCATTATCATAATCATCATTATCAGCATTGCTATTATCATTATTACTATTTTTATTATAATCATTATTAAAATCATTATCATCATTAATACTGTTACTATATCCTTCAGGATACAGGAAAAAATTACTTACCAGGTATCTCTTGCATGTCATATGAGGTGACTAAGAGAAGCAGGAGTAAGGGTATGGAATTTCTCCCCTCCTGTATCATTACTTTCCAAAACATAAACACAGGAAGGAGCCAGGCCATAAAAAACAACTTGTCTCTGCACTGAAAGACTGACCTGAAAGAGTTGCAGAAATGCTGAGACATCTTGTGTGAACAAATGTGGTCCACAGCTTCCCTGCTAGTACCAGAAGTAAGGTCATATCTATCAAACAACCCCGTAACCTGTCAGTCTTTGAATCAACCTGGAAAAAAACCTAATTTTAAAGTGATATATGTGAATAAGGTCTTCTATATTGTTCAAAATATTTTCAAATACTAATCTTACATAACGAAATTTATCACCTACATACACATAACTAATACACAGAATATCAGCATCCCATAACTATTGTAAAAAATGAATGAAAGAACCAAGTTCATATCTATAATTAGCCATATAGAATGTCCAGTATCCTATTCGTTTAATAATAATCAAATGGATTATATAAAGGTATTTTATGGTTCATCATGTACTTCATAGGAACAGCAGAAGACTGCATAAATACTAAAGGAAATTAGCCATTTCTAGACCCTACAGAAAAGTTCTCTTATTGTATTACAGCTTCATTCTGTTTGCATATTAACATGCAAAATGAATTTGGCTCTCCAGAATCTAAATAAGCTCTAGGGGAATGCTTTTTGACACCAATCTGCAGGATAGTAATTTCTCAATGTCCTCACACTGTGTGCATGTGTATTAGAAAATGACATCGGACGCCATAAGCAGCCCTCCTGATTATCTATTATTTGATAAAATTGAATGAAAGTATTACATATTCATTACTGAGAGTCTTAACTGTTCGTTTTTAGTGCTTTAATCACACAATTTCCATCTACTTCAAAGCCCTGCACACTTGCTATTTGAATTCTACGAAATGTAAGAAATCCACTGATACCAATTCTATTCAATTCTCTCTACAAAAAACATGTACCTATTGTAAAATTTTACCCTAATCTTGTATGTACTTCAACTGTATTTTTGTATTCTCATTTTCAATCTTTACCTCAATCCATCAATCAATTTGAATGTATCATGAGGACCACAAATAAAATATGTGCCTTTGAATACTTTATGTACAATCCTTAATGAAATATTTAAATATGTACACTGTATATGGACTTTACCAAATATATTCATGCTAAGCCTATGATGTATGGTAGTGTCTGGGAGACCAATCTAGTAAGAGCAATAAGGTGAATAATTATTTTTTTTTTACTACAAATTATTTAAGTGTTCAACCACCTCAAATTAACACATCCTAGGCAATCTGGATGACATAAATTATGGCATCTGGTGCATTCTGGCTGACTTTCAATGTGTTTAGGGGGGGTTCTGTTGTACCGCCCTCACCACTACTGCTATTCCCAGCACTATGAAGAATTAATTCGTATAGCAGAGTTAACTAGCCCACTATGGCAATTCGTATGTACAGTGCTTGCAAACCTATTTGGACTAAATGACAGCTCATCCTGAGTAACATCCAGACCTGGGAGGACGAGGCAGCATTTCAGCCACAGGTGAGGATGCCCAGCGTTTGGACAACCCTGAGCGAGTTACACAAACCTCAGTCAGTTTCACTGTCCAAACCGAAGAGAACTAGATATTACTCTTGAAGTTTTCCATTTCGTGTTATTTACTTACTATCAAAGCCCATGATAATCACAGCACCTCGTGAACAATACATTGCGTTTGGACGAGACAAGTCACATCCTCGCCTCTCGCGTGATCGCGACGCTATTTAAACTCGACGTTGCCAAAAATTTCGAGACACTAATATAATACATAAATAAATAATATACATTCATACATACATACATATATATATATATATATATATATATATATATATATATATATATAAATATCCCGGAATTCTGAACGCTCCCACATATAACTAGCGGACAGAAAATGTCAATCGTTTAATGTGAGAATAAGTTACTCGATTATAGCGTTCATTATTACCGTTTTGTGAAATACTATGAAGATGCTGGTCTACGTTCTGAGCATCCATGAATTAATTGCTCCTATAGGTCACGTGAATCCTTGAGATTTTCCATTCCCTACAGAAAGAGAACCCAGGAAATCTTAGACCAACCTCATCCCATTACAAAATATCTTTTTTCATATTCATCTCGCTAGTCACGGATATCGGCTGCCTCTCATTTGTCAATTCATAAATGCTCCAGGGCCAATTTTTAGGAGACATGGTATCACCCTGGATATTTTTTGCAGAAGCTCCCACAGCAAAATGATGCGCTACTTCTGGTAGCAGAAAAATGTGAATTCCTTCGGGATGAGAGGTTCTTTGATGAGAGATTAATCCCACCAAAGGTGACTTTGCTGTATAACCTTAGGCAAGCTGAATTTGTTCACGGTGTATTGGTCGTTTTTTTTGTTGTGTGTGTGTGTGTGGCTCTTTCTAAGTGATAAGTAATGCTGGAAGCGTGTCTTCATGTGTCTAAGAGTCTGTCTGTATGTCAGTGGTTATATATCTTCATTCTCAAGAGAACGTGCACCCGATGATATACATTTAAGCTTGCGTGGATCCATTATGGTATAGTTACTCCTCCAATTCAAAGAAAATGAACCTTTCACATCATTTAACAGTAACTTAACAAAACCTTACCAATCGTACCTCTACAGCAGTACTCTCATAATTTAGGTACTGGAAGATCACACCAATGCTGTTCTCCTTCAGTCATGTGCCTCTGAACGGTAAGATGCCACAATGATGTCAGACTCGAATTTGGCAAGCCTAGAAAATTTCTCCCCCTCATTCCTTTACTCCCTTTGCCTAGGAAAGCTCACTCTCTTCTTTTAAACCAATTTCTTTTTTTACTTAGAAAAATAATGAAAAGGTAAAAGAATCAATCTCTCATTTTGGACAGTTACTTGAAACTCGTGAATGCCTTGGACAGTATAAGTTTAACCACCCAGTGTTTAAAAGTTGTATTTACATTACGAAAATACGAAAACCGAA
>JAYMFT010148075.1:0-12680 GCA_038088735.1 Panulirus argus
AAGAGACATGTTTTTCACTTTCTCAAAAATTTGTAAATACTTTCCCTGTCTGTTTTTCCCCCTTTCTCAGTTCTCTCCATATTTCAATTAGGGCCCGGCCTTGATGTGGACTTTTGTCCGTGACTGGAGCCTTCAACTAAAAAAAAAGATAAAAAAATGTCGTACACAACGAGTATTGCGGTAGTATGACATCATACCGTAGCTGTTTCACAGAGGCTGATCATAGTTATCGGCAAAACAGCTTTGATTTGTCTTTCAAGAGACAGTGATACTTATCTGGCCGGTAACAGTATATGAGCTCATCTTGTCAAGGTGTCTCATCCCCATAAAGTGCTGGCATAGATGATGATTTGATACGCTCCAGTCCGGTTAACCAATCTGGTTTATCAGAAGAACTAAGCAAAATAGCGAGAATTGTTTTCGTTTTGTTGTGCTTTCGTGGTCGGTGTAAGATCACATATGCATTTATTTGTACAGTTTGAGTACTCTGTGGAGGTACCACCAGGGGCCTGATGCACACAGAGCAAATATTCTATTCACGTTAGAAAAGCCTTTTTTTTCACGTGGAAGTTGGATACATATCTGTGGCGGAAAAGCTTCGCGGAATAGTGCAATTTGGTCTTATGAATACACAGTCTTGTATCCCGTTCTGCTTTAGCTTTTTCATAACATAGAATGTACTATGAAAAGCTTTCGTGAAAGGGCTACCCTACAGACTCCACTGTTAAAAGAGTGCATTATCCTCCACATACTCATACCTTACCCATGCAGCACGTCAACGGTACATTGAAGAATGTTCTCGTTGGTGCCTTACATCAAACTATATGTGCTCTCATTATGGACTGAGATCATTCTATCCAAACATTATCATCTTTCTGTTAGATATTCCTCGAGTAGACTTCATTAGCTTAGTTTACTGTGTTGTAGCTGAGGTTTGCGTCAAACCGTCTATCTCCTTAAGCCTCTAACCCGTTATAACCTTACGACGACACCGTTGCACAAAACATGGGAGCAATTAAAGAGTGTCTTGGGTTGCATACTGTCATCCAGATCCACAGATCCACAGGTGATGGACGCAACAGGATCTCCCGGTTCAACCGGTAGGCCCCAGCAGCCAGTGATCTACTGCGGACGGCCAGTGCATAACACTTGCGGTCAACACGCTTTTCCGTGCACTTCTTTTACCCTCCTGAACCATTCATTATTATGCATCAACATATGAAATTACAAGCCCTTATGTTAAACAGTGGCCAAGAACTCAACTTGGACTAAAATATAATCAGAGGCACTGAAGCATAAAATATACATCGGGGTGATTTGCTTTGGTAGAATGCTGTAGTGTACATCAAAATGCATCTGCATATGAAGGTACATGACCGTATATCAAATAGTGGCTGGAATAGATTCGAACCTAAAACTTACCCAAGGTGTGATTTCAGTCGGACATAAAACTTAACCAGAGTCCCTGAGAGGTCAAACCAACGTCAAGACAACCTACTTTTGGTGGGATACTGGATCGCAATCCATCAGTATGCTTCTGCATATGATTTGATTTAATTTTGCGGAATTCATAAAGTGCTAGAACCTAATGGTTATTCAGCGCATTATAGCATGAAAAAGATACCTAAAAGCCTAGAATTATTTACATAGAATTGTATATTTTAACTTTCTTTCAAAGGCATCTAAAAATCTAAAACTTTTATAAAATCATATACTTTTTTTTTTAATATGTTTATTTACCCCGATACTATCGTTTAGATTTTTCAGTTCTTAGATTCTTCAATAATTACATAATTCATATTTCTCTCTGATGCTCCCATATTTTTGGCACTGCTTTTGTACATAATCCACGATAATGTTGCAATTACAGGCGTCTCTTCTCCATCAAGTCTCCATGGGTCAGTGCAGTAATCATTAGTCGACAAAAAAATTTCATGAAAATGTTCATAATGTTGAAGGAGGAATGCCATATTTCAAAACACCTCTCTTTATATTTTGTAGTACATTTTCATTTTTTTTATGTTTTAAGATCCATCTAGCTTGCTATTTACACAATGTAATTTCTTATTCTGCTCATAAAATCACTGTAAGGTATAACTTTCGTATACAGTTTTACAATTTCCTAGATATAGCAACTTTAACCTTAATATCTATTTCATTACCAATGTTTCCAAAATTTTTCTAGGACACCAGGAGAGTTCTAGTTTGTTTTTTTTTCTCTCTCTGATTGACTTTTTACAGTCCAGTCTTGCACTTTTGGAATGTGCTGGAACATAGTGTGATATAACTTGGAGCATATGGAGATTCATGACCACATGCCAAACTGTGACTGAAATAGACTCGGGCCTAATACTTAACTAAGGTGTGGAGTGCATGGCCATAGATGATGGAGGTACTTTTGTAGTTCTTGCTCTATTCTGCCTGGTAAAAGCTATGTAGAGATGAGAGATCTCAGTGACGGAGTGAGAAATATCTATATTAAAAGAACCATATTTCACGTATGTAATTCCTTTGAGTACAATATTATGTCTTCTTAATCCATATAGAAAAAAAAAAATTTCCTTTGAGCACAATATTATATCTTCTTAGTCCATAGAGAAAAAATAAGATATTTCTCCTTTGTATGAATAAACTACATTTGCACAAAAAAGGAAACAGTGTATGACTTTTAGTAAAGAGTAAAGGTCAGGGAGAAAAAATGATAGGTTTTTGCATCACGAATTGGTCTCCACTGTTCCCTTTGCTGTTGAAAGGGTCGACCCCTCGGTTGTCTCGTCTCCTCAGGCCTTCCCACATGTTGGGGTAGCTGAGGGCGTGGATAGATTGCAGCCTCCAGTTAGCAGAGAAGGAACGGCTGGATGTGAGGCAGGGTAGCCTGACGAGCGTTCTTTGATAGTGAACGTAGTGTGGAAAATCGGAACAACAGTCTTCCCTTTGAGTGTTTGGAAGGTCCGCTGTGGCGGCGCTGCCTCAGTGTTTGAACAGTGTGTTTTGAGGTGGGACACCAGTGTTTAACTTAGGCAACGGCAGCTGGTGAGGGAGGTTGATAAAATAGCACCATTCCAAAGACCCATCTTTCAACCCCCCCTGTTCCAGAGGACTCGGGGATCATTGTGTTATTTCCAAGTACAAATCTTATAGTAGTGTTGATTTTTTTGGTACTTTGCACATACTGAGTAACACATTATTAGATGTAATAACCTTAACATATCTAGGGAGCAGCCATCATGACTAGAATGTACGAGGATTTCACTGCAACAGAAATTCATCTCCGTAAACCGGATGGAGAAATGATACAAAGGACTACAAAGGAATTCAAACAACAACAGACCACTGGGTCCTTTAGAAGCTGTTAGAGGTAGTGAAAGAAGTTAGGAACTCAGATTTTTGCGGTAAGAGCTGAAAGACATACAAATATTTCAATGAGAAAAAAAATACAGTAAATTTTTAATGTCAGAAAGGAGGTATAAGTACATGTAATGTCAGTCGTGGATTTGAAGCGAAGAATCTAAAAAGTCTAGTCTCAGACGCATCGATGGTACTGTTTTCAACCATTTTAAGCGGTAAATTATTCCATATATCAACAGTCCCGTTGAAAAGAAAATGATTCTTCGCCTCACTCGAAGTAAAACGTTTGGCCACGACTTTGTATACATTTTTTTTTAATGAGATCAGACGCATCTATCCAAAAAAACTAAAATTATCGAGGTCTTTCATAATTCTCGATACAAAAACAAACGAATGAAACTGAATACAAGTAAATTCAAACAGCAACAGACCACTGGGTCCTAACGACTGTGTTTGTGATAGTGAAACAGAACAGACTCTCCTATTTCTATTATGGTAGGATTATAAAGACTTACAGATTACAGATTTTTAAAGTGGAAGACCAGTAAACTTATCGTATACGAGGTGCAAGTAATGTCAAACGTGGAGTTCAAGCGAAATGCTTATCAAGTCTATCCTAAACCTTTTTATGGTACTGCTTTCAACTACTCTAACTGGTAAATCGTCCCATAAGTGCTTCGCCGAATTCGAAATAAAAACGTTTGCCCTCGAGATTGCATCCATTGCTTCGAGTGACATCAGACGAATCTATCCTTTAAATAGTTCGTCAGATCGAAATTATCGAAACCTTTAATTATTTTGAATACTTGTGTTAGGTTATTCTTAATCTTCTCTTTTTCAAACTAAATTTATTCAATTTTCCATTCGACTTTCATTGAATTTGTTTCTCAGGCCGAAAATCATCTTGGTAGCTCGCCTCTGTACTCTCTCTCCATTCTGCTTGTGTCTTTCCTCAAATAGGTTGACCAAAACTGAGCGCAGTATTCAAGATGGGGACGCACTAGTGAGTTGTTAAGAAGGAAGAAAATTTCCCGAGACTTGGATTCGAAAGCCTACCTATGAATCTAAGAAATGTGTTCGCCTTTTTTACTGCTTCTGTGCATTGTTTACTTGTCTTTAGGTCACCGGAGATTATCACATCTAAGTCCTTTTCCCCATTTACGTTTTGTAGCTTAATAGAATTCATGTTGTAGCTTGCCTTCTCCATTTTTTCTTCTTTTAAACTTTGCACTTACCAACATTGAAATTCATTTGCCCAATCCGTTAGTTTTTCTGTCAATTTTAAGTTGCAGACTTTCAGTGTCTGTTGTTGTTTTATTTCCCAACTTAATATCGTCCGCGTATTTAGATATCTTACAATGCACCTCCGTTTCAGTATCATCGATATCTATGAGAAAGAGAACCGGTCCCAAGTTCGATCCCTGTGGCACACCACTTGTTACGCCTAACCATTGAGAGGCTTGGCCATTAATCACTACTCTTTGTTTATGGTTAGTCAGCCAATTTACCATGTGAGATAACTTTTGTTAGTAACCCTTGATGTGGAACTTTATCGAATCCTTTTTGAGAATCTGAATAACGGATATCAGCTGTTTTACTTTCGTCATACGTGTTGCCTGTCTCATAAAAGAAATCTTGCAGTTTTGTCACAACTGAGTGATTTGGTCGCAAACCATACCGAGAATCTTTTATTTACTAGGAACACTTTACACAATCGTCGTGTAAAGACTGTATGAGGGCTGTAGAGGAACACCGCAGTGACTACTCTCATTATCACTTAACGCCTCTAAATGGTTTACAGTGTTATCATGAGTGATGGTTTCTATTATTTTACCAACTACAGACGTTTAGACAAGGGTTTAACTGTCTCATTTTCACCTCTTTCAGTGTCCTTAGATACAACGTGTCTGGGCCTGCTGTTTTATTTACTCTCATTCCTGTATTGAATCAGCTTTTAACCTTTTCGTCTCTGAGCTATATACATTTAAGTAGTATAGTTGCCTCTCATAGGTTTTGTTTCGCAGTCTCGGGAGTCATCTTGGAAGCTCACATTTGTACCCACTCCATTCAGTCTCCATTTTTATCAAGGAGGGTGAACGAAACTGGACACAGCTTGCAAAAAGTGAGGATAATTTCCTGGACTTGAATTTTATTCGCATTTTTAACAGCTTCTGTACACTTCTTTCCTGGTTTTAGGTCACTCAAGATTTTGACAACCAAGTCTTTATCCTCTCTTACCTTTTGTAGTTGAAGGGAATTCGTACTGTAACTTGTCTTTTAGTTTTTACTACCTGTACGTAAAACTTTGCATTTATCGATTTCAGAATTCATTTGCCACCTGTGAGGCCAGTCCATCAGTTTATCTATGCCCATCTGAAGTTGTAGACGTTCAGTTTGTGTTGGTTTATTTCCTAACTTAATATCGTCTTCGAATTTTGACAGTTTATGATATCGTTGATATATGTGAAAGGAGAAGTGATTGAAAAAGATTGGAAAGAAATCCTAAAATAGAAAAAGAATGCGGAGATGAATGAAAACGTGCTTAAGAACAAACTGAAGCAGGTGCAGCAGTAGACAGTGGTAATAAGCGAGCTGCTTCACCTGGGAATGCAAACAGCGCCGAGTCGCACCATTTGCAATTGCGGCGAGTTCATCCCAGGCGAACGAGATTAGACCTTCCCAGTGGCACTAAAGCTGCCGCCAGATATAATTAGTTGTATCATGGAGAGCAGAAACGCACAACTGCTGGATTTTGGTCCATGGGTGACACACAGACAAATCATTTACGGAAAAATCAGCAAAATTCGTATATTTCATTTCACTTTGGTACAAGTGTTAAAAACCTCAAATATATAAGAGGTGACGTTATTGCCACCAGCTGATTTTAAGATAAGTTACCAAAAGATGATAATGATAAAGGCCAGTATATGAAGCTGCATAAGTACTATAATAACCCGAAAGTGAAATGGCTTAGATCTGTAAGTGGACAAAAAGTTAGAGATTACAAACGTCTTGAACTGAAACGTTAAAGCCTATTTCAGCTTTGCTTGCTGCAGCAATTTCAAGAACATGTCCTGTAGAAAAAATTACTACCATCATATCAACACAGCGTCTTAAACAGAACCTGGAAATACCTCAAAAATCGTAGGTATGAAAAGTAAGCGAGTGGTTCATCCAAGCCTGCGGCACGAGGTAAATCAAGTCATTAGTAAGTACGCTCAGGTTCAAGGTATGTAACATTCTGTCACCTAGTTCTAGAATTTCCGCAGAAATTATCCAGAGATAGAACACACAAAGTCTATGCTATGTAAGCAGGAAATACAGAGCATGAAGGTTATGCAGCCTTCGCCAGCGGCAACGCCGCTACTTCGGGATATGATGGTGCCAGCTACATACATTAGGCTTTTAAGATTTATAACTAGTTATCCACCGTTAGAATTGTGTGAGCTGTAACATGGGTCAGATCCCGCCCTCGTAAACAAAAAATCATATTTTCCAGCACCGAACGAAATCTACCTGACACTTTTTGTTCCGTCTGGTTGACTGTTTGCTTGCACGAAACTTTTAAGGAATTTTGTTCACCATATCTTAACATAGACCTCAAGAACATAGCTCAACTGATCTTTGTGTTTTCTCGCGTGATTTTTAAAGGTGAACACATTTCTATCACAATAACAGAAAGCTCACTTTCACTGTATGTTTTCGCTTGAGAGAAAACTCATTTCGCTAGCTGTTTTCACTTATTATCTACATTGTATGGATGCTAAAATGTGTATAGTGACGGACAGGTGTATCAGATACCTATTCATCTCACTAAAGGAACGTCTGTTGTATTAAATCAAGACCGCTATAAGGCTACTGAATATGTGCAACTTGGCACATACAAAGTCCTGCATTTTTTAATGCGATAATCAACATTCTACTAAGATCAGTCACAGAAAGTTCAGTGAGTATTGCAATTAGACCTGTTCATGCTGTATATCCCAAAACCCTATAAGCAAATATCAGCCTTCCAAATTGTCGTTGTTGCAGGAAGAAAACGAGGTATTTAGTGGGCGAACTGATGACTGTAAAGATGAACCACAAAGTTGAAGATTAACATATTGATGACAATTTTTTTTTCTATTTCTTTTTATAAATTTCTTGGTATTTCATTTCCCTGTACTCTAATAGCTGTTCAAAACTAAATTGACAAAGTATGTTTGTGTTCAGTGGTTTCACTGCTATGGGAAGGCCTACCCATAATTTTGATGCTATAATAAGATCGGCTAGAATGACGGACTTAACCTATATACAACATCCAAGCACCAACCATGGGCCTGCATATATTCGATTGCAGGTGATCGAATAACCTTTGTCTTGTGTATAAAAAAACAAGTGGGTCTCGCTTATCATTTTCCGTCAGGCGTCTATGAAAGTATAGAAAAAGTATTGCTTGTAGTTTTTGGAAAATTCATTAGGAAACGTTAAAAAAAGGAACATGCATGATATTGCACAGTACTTTATTGTTACTGATATGATCCTTATGATCATTAGAGCTTATCCATGTTTTGCTTTAATAAAATGAGTTGATTGCTCTTTGAAAATTAGATTTCCTAAAGGAATGAAACTAGTGCATGATATTGGACGTTTTGGCTAACATGACGCGAGTCGAACAAAGACCTTTAGTTACCCTCTTCATCTTTTGCTTTATGTCTCACAGGAGGAGCGAGGCCAGCATGACAGATTAGCCCTAATGGTGGTAATACTGAATCTAAACGATCTTGTCTTTATCTAAATAAGTCTATGAATAAAAAGAATCACATGCATATTCTTGATAAATGGAACCAAAATGAAAGAATGTTTTGTTAGTGCGTCAGTCATAAATAATCTTAAGCATAGCCCCTACAAAATCAGTATATATATATATATATATATATATATATATATATATATATATATATATATACAGGATTATCCCAGGTGTTGCATCTAACTCTGGCTACCACATTGTTGTAGAGGATATAGAAAATATATGATGATTGCTGTAGAATAAAAAGTTGACGTTGCGATTGTGATTAAGTAAATGATACCGTTAGCACGTATAAAAAGCAACAGGCACAAACGTTTTCATATCATCAAAGAATAAAACGAGGAATATATTCAAAGACAAGAGGAAACAGCAGCTGAAATATATTGAAGATAAGTAACAGAAGGGACGAGAGAAATGCAAAGAAACATGTAATCAAGGATAAGACACAGGTATTGAGAATATTGTTAAAATATACACATGATGTACAGGTTATGTTCATACTCAGTGATGTAATAGATCCAGGCATGCCCTTGACGTTAGGTGGGGCTGGAAGAATGCCATAGTTCCGACCAGTTACGCATAGTTCCCTTCATGCTGCTTCCCGACAGCATAGCTTCATTCCGACCAAGTTGTTCCCTCGCTCGTAGGAGAGTCGCTGTGTCTTCGCACGTTGCTCAGCGCACCGGCACAGTACCTCTCAAAGCGCGTCAGCTCCCCATACAAGGCTAAGTTTCGTGTGAGACTCCTGTTCAGACCTTTGAATTTCCATATCATTTGCTTTTCTCATTGGCATTTCCTTGGGTCCTTCGCAGAGGCTGACTTTTGTGGCTCATTAGCTTTGATGTGATGAATATATGTTTCTCATTAGATATTCCGAATGAATAATAGATATGACGTGATAACATCACCTGTAGCTTGCCCAATCTAGATATGAGGATGTTAGAATGTATTTTAGCTCTGGTGAGTTTTGATTTAGTTAGGAAATGATAATATTAACATACCTGTAGATTATACTGACAGTATGAAAATAAAAAGCTTGTGTTATTTCTCAACTCACCCAAGGCTTCATGAAAAATGAAAAAAGCTTTGTTCTCAATTTTGCGAACTCAAATGAAATTGAACGTCTGCAGCTTCAAACTGACAAACTGATGAACTGGGCTTATATGTGGTAAATGAATTATGATATCGATAAGTGCAAAGGTTTAAACATCGGTAGTAAAACGAAAAGACAAGCTGCGGTATGAATTCTTTTGAACTACAAAAGGTAAATAAGGAAAAAGGCTTGGATGTAATGATCTATAAAGACCTAAAACCAAGTAAGCCGTGCACAGAAGCATTGAAAAGAGGGAACAAAATATTTTGGATTCATCCCTACTCTTCACAGTTTATTGGATCGTCCACATCTTCAATTTTGGTCCCCCTAGGGGGTCATGTTTGGAAGTTAGCCTGGAGCAGTTTATGTCGGACCGCTTTTGACTCAACTCTGTCAGGTAAGAAAACAGAGCTAGAACCACCCCAAATGTGAGAGCAGTACTCCATACAAGGACCAGACAATCCCTTGTATAAACGGAGCAACTGTTCAGAAGAGAAGTAGCGACATTCAAACAGGACATCCAGTTTCACAGTAGCAGACCTAGCTATTCCCATAATGTAGGGTTTCCAAGAAAGAGTGGATGTTACAGTAATACCAAGTATGTTCATTGAGTCAAGAGGTAGAATTACAGAACCGTCAAAGGAGCGACGAGAGTTGGGAGGACTTTTCGAAGAGAGATGGTTAGAAATTGGGTCTAGTGTACCCCACTGAGATATCCTGTCCAAGTCTGAGTTTTTTGAGGAGTCTGTGTCAACTACGGAATAGATAAGGGAAGAAAGACTGACCAAAAAGATATGTGCGTCAGACGTGGCGGAAACAGTGAGGAGGCGGAGACTTAGAATGAGATGGAAGGATTAAGTGGACTAGGCACTGAATATTCGGGGACTGAAGATGCAAGAGGGTATGAGGAGTGCATGGGATAAAGCGAACTGGGGAATATAGTATACAGGAGGCAACGTGCTGTCAGTGGGCTAAAACATGCCAAAGGAAATGGCCAGGGAAGGTATTCGTAGCTTGGTTGTACATATGGAAAAGGGGGGGATATGTGTTATACCTGACAGCAGGAGCTACCTCGCTATCATGGGAAATGGCGAATAAGCATGAATGATAGAAATTTGTAATATTTTTGATGATAACAGTAATATTAATATCTTTAATGATGATAGTAATATCTTAACAATGAGAATGATAGCAATGATAATAATGATAATGTCATTATTGATGATAATTTAATAGTAATTATAGTAATAATAATAATAATAATAATAATAATAATAATAATTATAATAATAATAATAATAATAATAATAATGATAATTACAAAAATGATAATCGTGATAAATAGTAATGGTCTATTCATTTAACTGCAGCCAAAGGCTGGAAATACTCATAGAAATTACACAAGAACATGACCACAGTAAGGCTGAACAGAAGAGAGGATTCAAAGAGCTAATCTTCTAACATACATTGGTATGGCACGCTGTAGACCACTCCAGTGATTATCATTCACACAGTTTGCGACAATCAGTCACCATGTACGTATGATGAATCATGAGCCTCGTTTTCTCATTTCACCTTTTACGTCGATTCTGACAGTCGATCTCGGTTCTCGAAATCGTTCCCCGTACTTGCAGGATTTTTCAAAGATCGTGATGTTGCTTTTGGATTTGCCACACTGCGTATAATTCAATGATTCGTTTAGCTTAATACTTTTAGCATGTGCGTAGAACACTGTTGTTTCTTCCTGTTTATTTGCATATTAATCCCCCCTTCTCCGTTTTTCCACTTTGTTACTAACGTCTTTCTATTTGGTTTTGGTTGATTGCGTTTTGGGCTTTGACCTCGCTGTGGTAACTGTAGTTGATTCATAGGAGATACTTCCGCATTATAGCCCATGTAGCCCAAGGGCAGCACATTCAGACCGTCTTTTCTTTCGACTCGTGCAGAACTTTCCACCCTGTCGCGTAATTATTATGGAATAACTTAAGGCTATCACATCAGATTCGTCTAGTTTCAGTTTTCAGTACTATAAAATTATCGAGGATGTGGCGCTGTTACTGGCTTTGGGAAACGTGCTCTTAACCCTATTCCTTTCTACCAGTGTGTTCATCATCCCCTGTCAACGGTGAGGAGAAGTTACCTATCTTATCATCAAATTCCCATTTCATATCACATCCATTTATGATATTTGCCACTAACCGGCTGGCTCTCTGGTACTCTTCTGACCTGACTGGTTGTCTGGCACTCTCCTGGTCTGGCTAGCTCTATGAATGGCACTCCTGGCCTGGCTAGCCGTATGGATGGCACTCTCCTGGCTGGCTAGCACCCTCGTGGCCTGGTTGGTTGGCTGGCTGGATGGTTCTCTCCTGGGCTGCCTGGCTAGCTGGCTGTCTGGCACCCAAGTGGCCTACCTGGCTGGCTGATATTTCTTGCTTACTTGGCTGTCTTACTGGCTGACATCCACATGGCCGATCTGGCAAGTTGACACCCACGTGGCCCGTCAGGCTGGCTGGTGCTCTAAGTCATTTTTTATTGTCCTACTGTGAGACTTACTTCATTTACATCCTTTGTTAGAAATCTCATCTCCTAAATTAAGTCTTTCTGCAAAATGCAAGTCAGGTAGACTTTCTGTATAACATCTGTCGAGCAGAAAAGTCCTTGACCAACGAGAAATGGCACCATTAGCGAGCGAACGCAGTATATTTCTTTATGCACTATCACTTCCCATCATATTTACCTTGGAGGGAGGCACTAGGAAGCGCATCTTCACTGCATCCTCGATAAATCAAAATTCACTTCGTAAATGGCAAACGCATTTTAACTTTTCCCTCGACAGGTGCACCTGCACCACACCCTCGACAAATGCACCTTCTCTACACCCTCGACAAATGCACCTTCACTACACCCTCGACAAATGCACCTTCACTACACCCTCGACTAATGCATCTTCATTAAAACCCCGACACTATTCGGTCCTTGATCTGACCCATATGGATCAGTTCATATGCATCTTTACAGCTCTCTCGACACCACTTGTCTCTGACTTGGCGCATAATGGTTGCTCACCTGACTCAAAAACGTCACGTCTAACGCAGGTTAACTGCACCTTCGATATCGCTGCATTTTGGATTGACCATTACAGTTCACATCCAGGATCATGTTAGAATTCGTAAATACTTTCCCTGTCTTTTTTTCCCGTTTCTTAATTCTCTCTATATTTCAATTAGGGCCCGGCCCTGATGTGGACTTTTGTCGGTGACTGGAGGATCCCGATTCCTCTATGAAGGAATAAAGTATTAAAACTGAAACTGAACTGGAGCCTTCAACATAAAAAAAAGCTTGATTCGTCTTTGGTCCTCTCATTCTGTAACTGTCCTCTAACATGTGTTAATACACGAAAGTGCTCAGGATCTCGTGTTTCCTTTTCCATTTTTTCAGCATATATAT
>JAYMFT010148086.1:0-12680 GCA_038088735.1 Panulirus argus
ACTGTGTGAAAAGGTTTGAAGTTAATTCAATCGTTTAATTAATAAGTGTGATGTCTACTGTTTACTTGTGTGTTTGCAGATATGGTTTTTGAAAAAATGAACTGAGTTAATTATGATTTTTATATTTTTCAGTTGGCATAAAGGGGATGGATGGTTGGAGAGAGTTAATGAGCCTATTACAAACCCTAAAGAAAAGTTCAGGTGAACTTTTATTCTGCAGTCCTGGACGCAGCAACATAAGGGTCAGCCGGAGAAAGATTCATACACATGCATAAGTCAATTCTGTTTAGCTTTCTCTCTGCAGTTCACAGCTTGCAGAACAGAACATCAAAGAAAATATGGGATACTGCTTGAGGCATGAGCATACTTTGCAACATGGTGGCAGAAGGGATAATAATGCTTCAGATCTGTGTAGTGAACTATATGGATCACTGCAAGACGGATCGTGAAAAGTGTTCATCACCTGATATTCTGGACCTAATATACAAGAAGGTGGAAGGTAGTATTCCCAACTCATATAATGTTCTAAGCACTGTCTTGACTCTCCTTGTTTCTGAAGGCTGTGGTGAGCGACGTTTTACTAAAATTATTCAAAAATATACTCAAGTCCGCCCATATGACGCAGGAGTAGTCGATTGATCGACTCTGTGGAATTTATAAAGAACTACAAAATAACGGTTACCTATGGCCTTTTAGCATGCAACACCGATCCACAAATTTGCTGGACTTTCCACCCCTATGAACAGGACACGAAACTGCAGAAAAGTTGACCCGAAACACCGTTAACAGAGAAGTATGCAATGCAAACATACACACTTATAGTTTTTATACATACACTACACATACTAGGAAATACACCACACATGAATGAATACACTCATGTATCTATGGACAGCCGTACACATACATACACACATTCATTACAGAAATGTGAAAACATATATACATACGATCACATGGGCATGCGCAGCTATATGTGAATGATAAGCCTTTACATATTGTCATAAATGTGAGCTTCTGTGTGTGCATTTGTGTCTGCTTAAACCTTAGTTGTTGCAGAATTACATTCATGAGTAAATGAGTTAAATTTATCATTATCTTCACGGAGAAGTAAGGATAACATCTGGTTTTGATATTAGCTTATCTAATGGAAGCTGAATACCCCTCTCATAGCCCTGCAAAACGCCAGTGTCGGCCCTCCCCTGACGCCAGGCTAACTCTCCTTTACTGACGACGTAATAAACCCCGGCCACGAAGCCCCAATATGAGACGGGTCTCGTCTGGGCCTGGCTCAGGAGATGACCACTTTCTGGGCAGCAGGTGTCCAGGAAGGGGTGCGTGTCGAGAGTGGGAGGGATGGTGGTTTGATGCACTCAATCTCATCTCCTTAACATTTTCACCCGTCAGTGTCGTTTAACATTTCATTACCCGTGTCCTATCTTCTCGATTTCAGTCGTTAATGACTTTTACTTCACATGGTTTTCTGTATTACCACGATGACCCCATCAACCCGTTCCTAAACACAGCAGTTCGCGACACGAGCCACCAATGCTCCCAACACTGCCCAAGACAACTCATTTCGCACTCCGCTTCTCTTCCCAGGATGGCCTCCGCCTCGACACCCCTCCCCCCCACCCCACTCCGGTCGCTCTACGGCCAAGGGGACACCACAAGATATTCGTACTATTCCTCCCTCCCGACACCGCAGCCCCTTCTTCCTCCCTCTCAGCACCACATGACCACGAAGTCTTTATCGCAGAGGACGTTAGTACATTTCCTGTTTCCTACTACCGAAAGGTCCTCAGCCTAAGACTTCTGGCTATCCTTCGACTGACAGCACATCCTTGTTCTAAATGCCATGGCAGACGTTGGCATATTTCCTGTTTCCTCCCAACACCGGATCTCAATCACGGACTTCCGGAGATGCTATGGCTGCTCACCCCTAATGTTATTGGCCGATGACAAAACACTGACATTCCGTTTTCCTCCAATCGCATGACTCCAACCCCTGAAGCGGTCAAAGACAACAGTCGGTGGAAAGGAGAGGGGGAAAAAAAAACCTGCTGGCAGCCGCCAAGGCCAGCCAGCAGAACACCTCCATCCCCCCCTCTCTCCCTCACAACTGAGCCACGTTACCATCCTGTCTTCCACAGCACAAAATCATCATTGACCTTTAGCTCACTACGTTTTCTTCAGGTACCTCCGCCCAATTCAGGAACACGCTGGCCGTGTGTCGGAACAAGTCGCAGTGCCCACCTTACACCACCAGCACGGCCTACGACCTCTAGGAATAGTCTATGGCCTCCAGGAACAGTCTACAGTCTCTGGAAATAGTCCATGGTCACTGGGAATGGTCTATGGTCTGTAGAAAATCTATGGTCTCTGGGAATTGTCTACGATAACTGGAAGAACATTACGGTACTAGATACAGTCTACTGTCTCTAGGAATAGTCTTCGGTCGCAAAAAAAAAAAAAAAAAAAAAAAAAAAAAATACGGTCTCTGGGACAGTCTACAGTCTTTAGGAAAATCTAAGGTTTTGGGGAATTTTTTTAGTCTTTGGGTAGTCTACAGTCACTATGAACAGTCAGGGAAGCTCACTCTCTACGAACAGTCTACTCCACAGTCACTGGGAATACTCTACAGTCCCTGGGGATTGGTCTATAGCAGGGTTGGGAAATATATGGCCCACGGGCCACATCCGGTCCGGCAAATGACTTCCTATGCGGCCCGCCATTGCGTTTAACAATAAGGGGGAAAAAATATATTTTTTTTTTTCAATCCCACGAATCATGAGTTTAAAACAGGTCTTCTCCGGTGTTTGGGTGAGTGATGGGCGGCAATACCTGGTTTAGGTTCGTAGTATCTGACTTCACTTTAAAGACTTCGACACAGGCCATGGTTTCCGGTGGTCCAGGAGACCCGAGATCTAAGAGGCAGGTCTACGGGGGCTGAATTCTCCTGGATTACATCAGTTTGCCTGCCACTGTGTCTTACCGCCGTCACGAGCTACATCAGAGTTAGGCACGTCAGTCGGCGTTGCTGCACATTCCTTCAGGATGTTGGAATCTTAGTCTTTATCTTGAGATCTCGTCATTCTCGGGGTGACACATTTATAAACTTGATACTTCTTTTCATTTTTTCGTCTCCCATATCATCCCATAATGATATCAAATTCGACCTATTCAAAAGACACTTCTGTGGTGTTGTGGTTAGCGTTGATGATTTCTAATCCACAGACCCAGGTTCGATCGCCAGCGCGGGCGGACGGCGCACAGCTCACCCAGCTGTTCATCCTTCGGCTGGCTGGTAGAAAAATAGGCACCACCTTCGGATGGGGTAAAGCACCACAGCTGTGGGACGTTAACTACCCAGCTGGGAGCTCGAGCTGACCCAAGGGCGTCCGTCCATATTCGGGGGGATACGGCCCTCACTGACAAGCCGGTGATCCTTCCAAAGGTTCGGTATTACTTTATAAACTTAGTACCACATTAGAGCTTGCCATCAAAAGGTTTAAGAAGTGTTGTCCAGTTCTTCTTGACCTGCAAGCTAAATTTTCCCAGCAGGTTCTCGGATTTCACAGTCACCGACAATCGTACATCACTGGTCTCCTCGCCTTTCTCTCATCCGATGTTGATATGGCCCCGAGGTAACCTTGCAACTCAGGCCTGTCCAACTGCAATACAACCCCCTCAGCCATCGGGGCAACTCAAGTCTGTGCCACTTCCCAGCTTTTAGAGCCTCTCTTGGTGACGGTGCCTTTCCAAAGCTAAAGGCTCATGCCCCAAGGATCTTTGTGGTACCTGGGTGAACATCCATAAGTGAGTTTTTTTTTTTTTTCCTGTGATGAACAATTCGATCCCCGATGACCACTCACCACCGCAACAATGGAGACAACACCTGACTTTCGTTATTGTGGCTGAGGCACATCAAGCGTTGTCATCTGCTCTGTTGAGCAAGTCCCCGATATCCTATATGAAATAACGTATGATAAATCAGTCCCTTGCTCTTTAATATGACGAAATTCTATTTTCACTTTACAAAATGTTTTTAGTAAACAGTGAGCAGCAGTGTGGGTCAGGGGCGACGGGGGCCGTCAGTTTCCCATGTCGTCACACCACCATCCCTCCACCTGGCCACAATTTAGCCGGGTAGGGGGGAGGGGGTGGGGGGGTGAGTGAGTGGTTCCAGGTGAAACTCTACGCGCCACAGTAAATCCCCCTGCAGCATACCGCAGCCAATATGATCTATTACGCTATACCTAATGCTCAGAGAATTTGCTTTATTGCATCTAAAAAATGTATAGCATTGTTATCATGCTGGGAAAGGTTCTCTTCCGTGATTTGTCGTATTTATCGTGCCAATCTTATCTTAGTTATTTCCTGTCTAAAGCAGAGCAAGGCTCGGATCTGGTGATCTTTTTAAGCATTTGGATGAACAGCACGTTTAAGCGCGTGGCTCGGGAATCATAGAAGAATCTAAGAAATGACACAGCCCGCCAGACAAGAACATTTTGTCTTAACCACTTGAGCAAGATGGCCGGGCAGTACCGAGTCAACTGACAAGATTATGAAACGTTTCTTCTGAGACCTAGACGGCGGTGGGTATCATCTGGTGGAGAAAGGACCCACTTATCCCCCAGCTTAGGAAAAACAGGCGAACTGGGCGCTGGAAAAGGAGAGTTTCTATACCTACGCCTTGGGGAAAGACCGGGCACCTTATGATGAGAGTGGTGACCTACGGTAAAAGCTTGCACCTAACCTAACGTAACCTTTCCCCCCCAAGAGAGACCTCAGGGTGAAAGAGCTGGACGGTGGCTTAATGTCCTATCTACCTGCCTACACTCAAGAGGAGAATGCCAGAGACCTTGCGCTCGCTGTCATCACCCAGTCAGTCACCAGTCAACTACCGCTCGTATAAAAAGAAAAAAAAAATCTCAGTGGCGCCATCTCCTCTCGTGCTACTGTGACGAAACAAACTCTCCTACGAGTCGTGAGTACATGGAAGTATGATATGGGTTTTCGCCCGTCTGCGTTGCCTTCTTAGAACCGCTTATCATGTGTGATACTCATGTCCTCTCTCGGGGGAACTCACTGTCGAAGAAGGACAGTGAAAAGTGGACGGAGTCGCCCCCACGTTATGTATTGTTGATATTGCTTCACACCTCGTGTATTAGGTCAGGTAAACTGCAGCTCAAGACCAGATATTAACCCAAACTCGCCAAACCTGCTTTGTAGACTCACTTCCCAGTTCACCCGACACGGACTACCCCGACCCCAAGCCCTCTGCATACAAACATCTGCCTGGACTCGAGGCGAGCTATGGTGCATGATATGAGGAGGCACCATGATCACGCCCTATCGTTTTTCTTTTTCTTTTTTTTTTCCAACCACTGGCATCCACGACAGCGTACTCGACCTCTTAAGCACGTCGGTACACCTGCTGACCATGACCCCTCCTGAAGACGACGGTTGATTAGGATGGCCTCCTCCTGGCCTCTGACCCGACCCTTTAAAAGAACGGTTCAAAGGCCAATCCATAAGACACACACAAGGCTCGCGCGCGCGCACCGTCGTGCTCCGGGAGAGGGAGAGGGAGAAGCGGGGTGGTGGGTGTTAGGAGTGTGGTGGCTGCTGCGGGGCGGCCACCGCATCACCGGGAGACACCTACACACCTGTCTGAGTGAGGCGGCTGTCAAGGTCCCCCCCCCCCCCCCACACACACACCTGCTGCTTCTCCCGCCCCTGCCACCGTCCCCTCACTCCAGGCACGTCCAGCGTGTGCAGGTGTGAAGGTGTTGTGCGAGTGTCGAACAAGCCGAGCAATCAAGAGGCTTAACCGCGAATACCACTGCGGTTCTGTCCGCGATGGGGCTTGCTAGCCCAATCCTTACTCTCCGGGCAGGAGCTGTGGCCGGCGGCGACCTTGTCCAGGTGCGTCTCCCAGGACAAGACTCCGGGGTACCCGGGTGCACGAGTGATGTATGCGTCCCCGTACAACGCTAGTCGGGTCCCGTCTCCCGTTATGTCCCTGGCGGACACGCCGCAGCTCACGGCCAGTGGAGCAGAGCATCGGAGCGTGCAAGGTGGGACGGAACGTGCCGTCGGGGATGTGGAAGAGGTGTGGAAGACACGTGGACGGGAGTGGTGGAAGTACCGACGGGCGGTGGATCGAGGGGGGTGAAAATCAAGAAAAGAAAATGGGAGGGCTTAGGAGACAACAGAGGGAATAATGAACGATACAGTTACGGAGACAAAGACAGGACGGGTGTGTCTAGGACAATATCAAGACCTGACGCTGGGAGGAAGAGGAGGCAGGAGGAGGTGTGTGGGGAGAGACCCGGGGAGGAGGAGGAGGAGGTGTGTAGGGAGAGGCCCGGGGAGGAGGAGGTGTGTGGGGAGAGGCCCGGGGAGGAGGAGGAGGTGTGTGGGGAGAGGCCCGGGGAGGAGGAGGAGGAGGAGGTGTGTGGGGAGAGAGAGAGACCCCGGGGAGGAGGGGTGTGTGTGTGTGTGTGGGGTGGGGGTTGCAAGGTAGGGGGTGAGGAGACACGCGCTACACCGGCTCCTGCGACCACTTTGCTCCTTGGCAGCCCAATATCCAGCCAGTCCAGCACCTCCAGGCCCACTAGAAGGATGGCTGTACCGTAGCCAACCCTGGGCACGGTACACCTGAGTGCACCGTAGCCAACCCTGGGAACGGTACACCTGAGTGTACCGTAGCCAACCCTGGGCACAGTCCACACCTGAGTGTACCGTAACCAAACTTGGGCTACAGTACATCTTTAGTGTACCGTAACCAAACTTGGGCTACAGTACACCTTTAGTGTACAGTAGCCAACCCTGGGTACGGTCCACGGTGCCACCCTGGAGCCAATGGTACACCGCTGATTAGCGACAGATAAGCTCAGATAACTGCCACAAGACGAGCAAGACGAGACAGAGAGAGAGAGAGAGAGAGAGAGAGAGAGAGAGAGAGAGAGAGAGAGAGACTAGAACAGAGATACCAATCCGTTTTTTTCTACCGGACCAAAAAACCACCTTTACGATAAACGACCCAAACGACCTCTTACTAAACGGCCACAGGACCTCCAGAAGGGCCAGCGAGAACATGGCCAGGCACTCTGCCCCAAAGACCATTCCCACCACACCCTCCTGGATCCCTTTGTCCTCATGAAGAAACTGCAAAACACCTCGGTCACGAGCACTGAATATCCTCGGGACGCAAAGAGTCTCTGGACACTCTGATACCATAACCGAGAATTTGAAATTGGATTCCATCGTCCCAACTCTACACAAAGGAGGAAACAAAAGCAATTCCGCCCAAAAACCTGACATTGCACCTCATCAAAATTCTTACGAGACCTAAATACGTAACCAGACGACCTTTATGGATTCAATCAAATCTACATAACCCAGGAAAACACGGTTTTAGGGCGGGAACACCATCTCTCTCTCTCTCTCTCTCTCTCTCTCTAACTTATTAGACATTACATTTAAATTGCAGGGGAAGAGAAAAAAAAAATAATAAATGCTGTTGTGATGTACATGCAGACTTTCCAAAGCTCTCGATAAACGTGTTCATGGCGTCGGGGCAAAACTGTGCAAGATGGGAACGTTCAGCCGGAAAAACAACTGGGAGGTGGATACACAGCTTTTTAAAAGGTCGTAATAGCGGCGCTCTGAATCCGGCTACTTCCAGTGTTTCCATGGTTAAAAACTCGGCCCTCAAGGAGCTATACTTAAAACCCCTTGTGCTCAACGTCCTGGTCTCACGCTGACGCAAATACGAGACACGTTTCACACCATCCTTTGCTGTATGAGAATTTCTTCAACAGAAGACACTGAGAACCCCCCCCCAAAAAAAAAAAATAAAATAAATAAATAAATAAATAAATAAATAAACAAAGTCTTCCAAATGAGCTACCCAAAACTTGCTTTCCAACGGGGAAAATATTCCAACTCCACCAGTATGGGGACACTGAAGTACAAAAACAACAAAAGAATATACCAAAGAGACAGACTTTTTTTTTTCATATCACAATGTAACAAGTTGAAAGACCTCAGAGTAATAATGTCCGACAACCTTACTTTAAGCAAAAACAGAAAACATAGGAAGCAACAGCTGCCTCTTCCAAAAAGATGGTAGGCTCGATCTTGCGGACCTTCACGATAATTCGGGGAAAAACCAATGACAGTGCTCTTCAAAGTACAAATACTGTCACGACCGGAATGCTGCTCTCTGCTAACACCATCTTTCCTGTTCACGAGTGCAAAGATCCTTCACCGGCCGCCCTGACGGTGGCGAAGGACCTGAACCATGGAACCAGTTACTCTGTACTCTCTGGAACGCAGATGGGAGGAGATGTCATTAGCTCCGCTTGGAACAATCAAGAAGGTTTAGTCCCTAACCTGCACTAAAAGATAACTCCTTACAGGCACGACAGGCGTGGAAGACTGCGAAATATGACTAATGAAACCAAATCGTGGATACCTGGCGAAGTCTTCGGGGAGGTCGTCTTACCCAAGAGCCCGGGCTGGGCCCGGGTGCGACCAGCACAAAAGGAGACGACACCTTGAACGTCCTGAACCCAAGACCATCCACAACTCTGCCTGCAGCCATCAGACACACTGGGTAGTGTACACTGCTGACACATAAGAAGGCCCTGGATAAGTGTATTTACAAAGTGTACCGGACCAGTGACAGTTACGTGGGCCTGGATGCTGCCGCCTCCAAAAACTTGGTCGACCAATGACCCAACCCAGCAGCTTGGGCTCGGCCCGAGCTGTGGAGGTAGCGGATATCTTCAGTAAACGCCGATCCGAAATTCTTAAAAGGTGGTTAGAAGATGTAGGGAAAGGGGTGGATGGGGAAAGAAAGTTTTGAAACGAAACCGATCAAGAATGAAACACACACACACACGCGCGCGCGCGCGTGTCTTTGGGTGTTGTAGGGTTTGTAGAATGGTGAAAAAAATATTAAGGAAACGTGCCTTTGGTGCTTTATCTTTATACGCCCTTGCTAGACTGTGGACGTGCATGTAATGATGATCCCTCGTGTTAGTCAAGGGAAGTACCTAACCAAATCTAGGCAATGTTCGCTGGGTACAACATCGATGGCTGGCTGGTGTTCCCTTTGTTCTCTTGGGGCTCCGTGGGAACCAAGGGAGGGTGTGTTCCGCGTCTGTACTGTTGTCAAGGTCTTGGACACGTCTTCAGTACCTGTCACACTGCTGTCTGGCGGCCCTTGCCAGATGAACCCTCCACCCCTCTCCCATAACTTCCCGGTAATCCACTCCCCACTCCATCCCATCCTCCACCAGGTCCGAGCGGATGATCCGCTGCCTCATCCCCACCACCGCGCGCCGCTGACCTTGAACTCCAAGTCAGCAAGGCTATACCCCAAGTCCCAGCGAAGAGATCCGGGAAAACTCTCCACCTGGCTGTTGGACAAGCTCAAAATATCTCACCAGATATTTAAAAATGAAAAAATACCAAATATGATGGCTTGTTTGTATCTTCATTTGCCAACGGAAAAGGGGGCAAAATATGATGGCTTGTTTGTATCTTCATTTGCCAACGGAAAAGGGGGCAAACTAGTTCAAGAGTTCATGGCGTCTGGGCTCAAGAGAACTCGGCTGTGCATGGCGCTCGAGTATTTTCAAGGCTATGATGGGGGAAGGAAGGTAGGTTGTACCTGCCTGCCAGCTGCAGTGGTGTTAAGTACCCAGTTCCACCCAGGGTAAGGAACGGAGTGCCCCCACACACCCCGGGGCCCTGGCACGGCGTGTACCTCATCCGCATATAGAATAAAACAAAGATAGTTGCATTTATATCCGGTGCTGGGGGAGGACCCGCCCGCCCTCCCGCCCGTGCCAGAGGAGTGGCTGACAACCGCACGAATACCACCGCCTCCGTTGGGTGTGAGGGGCTCTTCCCCGCCAGTACTGTAAGTGCAAGGGCAGGTGAGGGTCATACGTCGACTCTGCTCAAAACTTGATAGACACTTCATTCGAACACGATGTGTGTGTGTGTGTGTGTGTGTGTGTGTGTGTGTGTGTGTGTGTGTGTGTGGTTTACTGCTCTAACATCACCCTTGTGATGGCGTCCTAGCATCTGACCTGAGGGTAATACGGTCGTGCTTAAGGAACGTACTGTTGTGCTCATGTGTGGCACTTCCTCGCTACCTCTCGGTCACACACGCCGGGATAACAGCAAAAATTGAGACTTACTTCCAAAATAATCAATATTATGAGAAGGGAAACGCAAGCCAATTAGAGCGGGTACCAGCAGCTCTCCTTGCTACACTCCTCGGAGGGATAGGAACGCTGTCTGTCATCCCCCCCCCCAGCTGGCTATCCCCAGTTCACCAGCTGGGGCTGGGACACAAGTGAAGAGGTCTATGCAACACAGCTGACACCATCTTCCATCCAGGAGAAGAACATCCAGAAGGTTGACGCAACACTCGAACGGAGGTAAATGTTGCGACACTTGGCTCAATAACCCATCTGGTGGCGTGGGGTAGCCACAGGGAGCAAATTCAGAGTCTCTGACCTTTTGGCCCGGGTCGGGCACGGACCGCAGGAGAGGACCTAGGTCGAGATATGCGTAAAACCCACTCACCTACACAGGCGCCTAAACATGTGCGTAAGACACGTATCGAAGCAACGCGTCAGTGCCAGTCAACTGGCCAACACTATGACAACCCCCCCCCCACCCATATTAATAACAATCCACACCACCTGCACCAACACTTGCAGATACGACCTTAAAGAGGATCATTTCCACAATAACCTACTTGGCACACAAGTATTCAAAGACGTATCCATCACACTTTAAATGCACCCGACGCGGTCGGATTATAATACGAGATTTATAATGACCCTAGGAAGTTTCCGAGTGCCGTACATATTATAATAATATATATATATAACGAATGACCCCTTTAATGGGATTCCTGCGGCTTCAAAGGTGAGTTCAAATCTGAAAAAAAAAAAAAAAGCGAGGTGACGGACTCGCTTGGAGTGAGAAGTTCCTCGACGAGACCGTCCGCACTCTCTTTCAGCTGACTGTGACATTTCGCTCGCGGTTGCAACCTCAAGCAGGCGCAGTCCGGTAACACCACTTCCATATACGCCTGTATCAACATGAAACCCAAACTGGATAAACAAAGGAAGCATTCCGGGTGCTCTGCATTCCGGTCCATAACCTAAGACCCTGCTCTGGAGAGCAACGACAGATTACCTACATCAAAAGTCTGGCAAGAAAAACTCATAGATAAGGCTGGTAAAATTAGGGTCAGGTCTCACGACCTGACGTACTGGATTCGGGCAGAGTTACCACCTGATAAGCTTTGCAGAATGCTACCTTTGTGGCGTCTAGTATCGACTGACCAAGTGAGAGATTCATTTCTTTTTTTTCTGCAATCAATAAGTGTCGATTCTCCTTTTTTTCCCCCGTAAAACTACAATTTGATTTATAAACGACAGAGGCCTTAAGCCAATCCACTGTGTGGCCTTCACTATGGGCATGATTGCGAACAGTAATGCTCTCTTGGCCGTACATAACCCTAACACCGAAATTACGACCAGTCTAGTCAAACTTGTCGTATTAAACACACACACACACACACACACACACAGCGGGCGGCAACATCCTACCCCGGGCGGTAACACAGAGCAACGACTTTCCCTGGGTAATACACTGACAACGGCCCTTCTCCTGCCGTTGCTGTTGCTGCCCTGACCAGCACCCGGCGATTAACCACGGTGGCAGACTGTGGTACTCTGGAGGAAATCCTCAGATCTACCTTAAGGGTCAAGTCAGGTCCGTGCTGTGTGGACAGACGCCCTCCGAAGGAGGCTACTCCAAGCTCCCAACGCCCAAAGCCAACCAACCTCATCCTCAAAAATGACAGATGGATCCCTCCAGTGCTGGGGAGCCAGCCAGCAAGCCAGCCAGACACACACACACACACATACGGCCCTCTCCCCTGGGGCGGGCTGGCGGGGGAGGAGGGAGGAAGGAAAGAGACGGGGAGGGGGGAAGACAGGCACAAGTACTTGCGTCGCGCCACAACCGGAATTCTGATGCGGGAAATAATTTATTGGCGGAGTGGCTTTCCCTCCCTCCCTCCCTCTCCCGTGGCCGCCCACGCTCCCCGCCTACCATAAAGGAGAACACCCCCAACACAACGGGAGACGAGGAAGAGGTATTACTGAATCAGTCCGCCTCGTGTGAAACGCTTACGAGTATACCTACCTTCCCCCTCTACTCGGGCTGTGAACCGCACACTAGCACACACACACACACACACACACACACACACACCCACCTTCCTTCGGTGGTGTCGGGAGGGGCTGGAGGCCGTCGCTTTGACTGTGTTGCTTCGCCTGTCGGTCACAGGCCAGTTGAGGGAGAACGGCCCGGAGGCTCAAGCTGACCGCCCCAGCCTTGGCTCGTCCGGTGCACTGTGCAGATCCTTCTTGAACTCCGGACACTCTTAACACCCAACTAGTTTCTGGCTCGGCTGTAGTTGCGCATTACTCTTGGGCGAAACACTGCGATTAAAGCCTCACTCCAACTCTCTTTGTTTTATTACCACCTCAGTTCCAAGGAATATATATATATATATATATATATATATATATATATAAATATACGTATATTCCCTCCCCACCCCACAT
>JAYMFT010148097.1:0-12679 GCA_038088735.1 Panulirus argus
CACACATTCAGACACCCCAATCTGAGCCTTCGAGGAGGATGAGCACTCCCTGCCTGGCTCCTTCTTCTGTTTCCCTTCAATGGGGTAGTCATGGCAAAAGAGTCTCCATAACTGTTGAATTCCAGTGCTGCTTCTAAGCTTTTATTGCCTCATCCTTAACAGGCCATTCCATTGGCAGAGGGCAACTCTAGCTCAGTGTTTTCAGAGGCTTCTACCTAATGTTCCTACTGTCTACTTCTACCTAATATGCCTACCTACTATTCCTGCTTAATGTTTATGGTCTATGTCCAATAATTCACATGATAGGTTTTCTTTCCATTGCTGGGTGAGCTGTGGCTTTTGAGCTCAAGAATTCTCTTTTGCCTCCTGTCAAGTGCTTGTCTTTCTCGTTTTAACCGAGTACTTTTGTGCTTTCTTCTCATTAGTGTATGTCTGTTGCATGTTTAGAGTACCAAATTGGTCTTCAGTAGGGTTTCCCATTGTGTCATAGACAACTCAGTAATCACATCCTCCCAATTTATGCTCTTACTATTATAACTTAAATTACTGAAAACACCTCACTCTTATAACTTTACTGAAAACACCTCATTATTATAACTTAAATTACTGAAAACACCTCCACTGTTTTGTATGTTTTGACTAAGTGTAACATTTAAGCTTGTTTTTACATTGAGTCAGGTTGTGATCAGAGTAAAAGGGGTTTGAGATGGTAATTTTACATAAAGGTCCACATTATTTAAGAAGATTAAGACCGAAATGTTATTTCCTCAGGTTGCTTTTGTTATTTGTGTGCTGGGGAGAACTTAATGTTTATATGGTCTTTTGTGTATGTTTCAGCAAAGGCTGCAAATACTGCACTTGACTCATAGCAAGCCACTTATAAATGGGATTTTATTTGTTCTACGTGATTTCAGTACCTTTATGTTGGTAAATATGAAGACCATTACATTGCCAGTCTCTGTATTGTTTTTGGTGGTTGATTTGCTTTGTTTTATTGAATTTGGTAGATATCTTTCATTTCTTTCACTGTTCTGAAGAGGGCAGGAAACTAGTGTCATTTTCTCTTTTGGTAGTTCTTCTCTACCTCTGTTTGGCCCTATGTCTTTCACTAAAAAAGAACATGTTTTGATGGGCATGAGGGATATTTCACACTGTCCCTTATATGTGGTGATTCTGAAGAATAAAAAGTATTTAGAGAATAACAAAGAAACAGAGGAACATATCCTTACTTCCTTTGAAACCTAGTCCCAAATATACTTCTTTTAGGAGACTTAAACCTACCATACATTAAATTGATAATGGAGGGAAATAACATTGTATCTGAAACTCCTGACTCTGGAAGCAGCTCAGATGAATAGTTGCAAAAAAGAGTTATTTGGACTATGTTGACAAGTTCTCCCTAAGTATACAAATTACAAAACCAATCAGAAAGAATAACACTCTGGACTTAATCTTTTCAGATGATATGGACCTAATATGTGACATTATCATCTAAAACACCTTGTACTCTGATCACAACATAATTAAAGTGAAAACAAGTTTGGATGCTGAACCCCCAGAGAGAACACAGGGGCTTTCATTGATTCCAGCTTTAATCGTAAATGGATAAATTGGCTGGATGTGATCATAAAGATGTCTGTGACACGATGGGAAACCCTGTTGAGTACGAAAACAGAGGTGGAGTGTGTAAATGACATGACCATTTTGGCACTTCAAACATGCAACAGACATATACCAGCAAAAAGAAAACCCAAAAGGTCTAGGGTAAAATGAGAAAGACAAATGCGTAAAAAAAAAAAAAAAAAAAAAAAAAAAAAAAAAAAAAAAAAAAAAGGCAAGCCTTCTTAAGAAGCCACAGCTCACCCAGCAGAAGAAAGGAAACATCATCCAACACAGACTAGAAACTAAAAAGTTCATATGAAACTCTGGAAAAAGAAGAAAAAGCCATTATTAAAATGAGAAATAACCCAAAACTTTTTCCTCATATGCAATACAGAAATCCAGGACCATGGACTCCATTCAACCACTAAAAACAGAAGGTATATTATGGATGACTGCCAGGAGATGAGTGAGATTCTAGAATTGCAGCATGAATCAATATTCAATGAGCCAAAAGTAACATTAAAGAAAAATGACCCAACGAACTTCTTCTTAAACAGTAATCCCCCAAGTCTGCACATAGCAAATATCACCACCTCAACACAGGATTTCAAGGGGGCCATTGAAAACATGCCCCTGTAATCTACCCCAGGCCCAGACTCGTGGAACCCAGTCTTCAGAAAGAAATGCAAAACAACACGAGTAATAGCACTAAATATCCTCTGGAGATAAAGTCTAGATTCTGGCATCATTCCCAAGAGTCTGAAATGGACTTGCATTGCCCCACTCCACAAAGATGAAAGCCGAGCAACCCTAAAAACTGTCATCTATCATGTCAGCATTAACATTACACATTATTAGAATCTTTGAAAGAGTCCCAAGAGGCAATGCTGACTGAATTTACGGATGTAGACATAACCCAGGACAATACTGTTTCAAGATGGGAGGATCTTGCTTCTCTCCTTTGCTTGACCACTGTGATAGAATTTTTGAAGCTCTGGAAAACAAGCACAATGCCTATGTGATTTATACAGATTTTGCAATAGCATTTGACAAATGTGACCATGGTGTTGTAGCATATAATACGAATGATGGGAATAACTTGAAAAATTGGGAGATGGATAAAAAACTTTTTAACTAGTTGATCATGTGTAATTTTAAACTGTACTGTCTTCAATACCTCCATGGTAGAAAGCTGTCCCCCAAGGAACTGTACTTGCATCCCTCATATATGCCATTCTTTATATGTGACATTGACAAATTTGAGCCAGAGTTTCATATCATCTTTTGCAGATGATACAAGAATAGATATGAAAATCACATTAGTAAAGGATGCTAAAAGGCTACAAAGAGACATAAACAGTCTTTAACTGGTCAGCAGAGAACAACATGCTTTTCAGTGGAGATAAGTTTCAACTCTTCCATAATGGGGAAAATGAAGAAATGAAAAAATGCAGAATATTGGACAGACACAGACGCTATTATAATCTAGTGAATAGTGTGAAAGACCTTGGAGTAATAATGATTAATGACCTTCCTTTAGCAAACACAACACAACAACATTTGTTACCTCCTGCAGAAGGATGGTAAGCTGGATCCTTTAAACCTTCAAGACAAGGAAAGAAGAGCCAATGATGATATTACTGAGGACTCTAATTGTTTTACAAATTGAATATTGTTGTGTTCTAATATCACTCAACAAGGTAGACAAAATTGCAGACTTAGAAAGTGTTCAGAGATCTTTCACAGCCCATATTAATGTGGTCAGGGAACTAAATTACTGGGAACAGCTGAAATCTCTGAGCTAACACTCCCAGGAGTACAGATGGGAGAGATGTATCATCATCTGTATCTGGAAAATCCTTGATGGTATGGTTCCCAGCTTACATTCTGAAATATCATCCTACTGGCATGACAGGAATGGAAGACTTTGTAAAATACCTCCTCTGAAATACAAAGGTGGGATATGCACAAAAAGAGGGAAAATTTTAAACATCCAGGGCCCAAGACCAACATATTGCTTACTATCATCATAAATAGAATGGGTTGCACAGTAGAGAAATTTAAGAGTACACTGGACAAGTACCTACAAAGTGTACCAGACCAGCCAGGCCATGGGGGATATGTGGGCCTAAGGGCTGTATCTTCTAGCAGCTTGGCCAACCAATGGTGCAACCCAACATCCTGGGCTCTGCCCAGGCTTTGGGATTAGAAGACCTGTGAAGACTTCACCAGGTATTCACCAGGTAAGTTTGAGAGAAAGAAAATAAAGTAATGTCAAGAGATGGGATACCACAAGTGTAAGACCTCTTCTCCAAACTGGATAGAGGGCTTATTACTATCATCATCACCATCAAAGTACTTTTGATTTGCATTAAGGTCATTCTGATTTGTTAAGTATTGGAACTCATGGTCTGCCAAGAAAGCATCAGTGTTACGTCTTTATGTTAAATAAATGCTGAGCTGAACCTGGGGTGAGTTTCCAGATGTTGAGAGTTCTTGTGTTGCAAGATGAGCATATTTAGGTTTGAAATGTGGCAGAAATAAGATTCCCACAGATTTGCAGGATTGCTCTTAGATTTTTTGACATTATATTACATGCCTTATCAGGTTAAGATTAAAATATAGGTATATAAATTATAGATGAATGATCAACCTCCCACATTGTTGTAGACTTTACTTGCATGTTTATAATGCCTCATTATTTTGAGGTACTCTGATATCCTACTAATTCGTAGCCTTTGGGGCTACATCATGAAATTGTTCAGTCTATGTCTCAGAAGCACAAAAAAAAAATCACAAAATAGCCTGACATAATGAACTATGAATCACAAATTAGTGGAGTTCACTGTATATACCCTGTCAGGAACTAAGGACGTCTTTGTAATGCAGCCAGAAGTGATCATTAATTCAGTATATTATATTATTATCTTATTTCTCCAGGGAATGATGAAAATGATGATCAAACATGATAACAGCTTGAAGCCTGGGGTAATGATACCTATTCCACAGTACCCACTGTATTCTGCAACCATAGCTGAATTTGATTTGCATCAGGTATGTTCTCCTTCAAGCCTGTTCTGTTGTGAAATGAGCTCACTTTGGTTTGGAAGATTTGAAGTCACAGTTAAGGTGTTTTGTAATGTTATTGTCTGTGTGCTTTCAGTTCAGAAGTTTAGGTTTTTTATTGTTAGTTTATTCTTATGTTATTTCCTTGTTACGAAACATACTAAAAAGATTTCCCATTCATTGGGTTCATGCCATTTTCAACAGGTGGGTTATTACCTAGATGAGTCCACAAACTGGGGGCTCGAAATATCAGAGCTAGAGCGTGCCTATGAAGAAGGCAAGAAACTGTGTAATCCGAAAGCATTGGTTGTCATTAATCCTGGAAATCCAACAGGTTAGCTACTACAGTTTAATCATTTTTGTTTCAAGAAATATTCATTTTTTTTTTTTTATGCATTGCTTGTTAGCTGATTATCTGTACTGAAAATAGGATATAGGATTTTCAATAACATTTATAGTGTTTTTGTAGAATATTAAGAGTTTCTAGAGCTTTGAAACAGGAAAAATCTAAAGAATTTATAGAGGAGATTATGTTTAATTGAATTCTAAGACTTCATGGTTGATGCATGTTTACCAACTCTTATAGGTAAATAGAATGGTGTGTAAACTTCCAACACCTTACTGCGCTTGTGGATATCATCAGGTATAGAATACTTATAACAACACTACTGCCAGGGATAAAAGTAATCTCTGTGAACTAAGCATGATGCAAGACCCAGATTTTGTATATTGAAGCATTATGGTTACAGGATTAGGAATGAGAATCACCAGAAATTTTTAAGTATTATGGTTACAGGATTAGGAATAAGAGTCACTAGAAACTTTGAAGCATTTTGGGTACAGGATTAGTAGTGAGAATCACCAGATATTTTTAAGACATATGGTTAAAGGAGTAGGAATGAAAATCACCATGAATTTATCGTTTGCTAAGATTCCCTATGTAATGAATTTTAAAAATCAAACTTGGTCACTGAAAGAAGATGGAAATAAATCATTTAATAGTTTTGATGAAGCCCATATTCAGTGCGTTACTGGGTTTTACTCTTACCTTTCTAAGTGGAATTTAAATAGCTTGGATAATGAATCAAGTAATACTGTACTGAAAAGCTGATCAAAGAATTTGTGAAATCCAGTTTCTTCGGTGTGTCTGTGGAATTCTTATTTTTACATGTATGTTTCTTTTAATATTATTTTTAACAATTCTGAATCATATTTATATATATTTTGTGTTGCATGTGAGTATATAAGGATAGGGGAGAAAGAAAACTTTCCACGGATATCACCGTGTGTCGTAGAAGGCAACTAGAGGGGGCTGGAAACCCTCTTTTTGTTTTTCAATTTCTAAAAGGGAAAACAGAAGAAGGAGGTCTTTCTTAGTCTGTTTCCTGGCGCTACCTTGCTGACGCGGGAAACAGCGATATAAGTATACTCATTTGTATTTTGGAAGAAACTCTGAAACTGCTCTGAGTGGGTGCTGACAATAATCTGGTGCACCTCAACCAAGAGTGGGTTCAGTTCTTAGGTCCTTGCATTGAACAATAAGTATGAAATATTAGACAATGGAATATGATATATCAGTCATATATTCTTTAAGATATATTGGTGGCAGGGGATATGAATACAAGAGTGAGTGATGTGACAGTTAAGGGTATGACTTAGGGTCCATGGGGTCCATGGTGTAAATGAAAAAGGGGAAAAACTATTTGAAGCTGTATGCTGAAAGAGGAATAGAGACAGATTAAGTGCTTATTTTATGTATACTTGGAGTAGGGTAGGAGGTTGGCAGGCATCATTGTATGATATGCTATTTAAGAGGCATGCAAAGGAGAGGTTGATCATTGTGATTGTACTGAGAAGGGTGGCATGTTGAATATCTGAAGAGTATCTGAAAGTTTCAGGTAGATTTAAGCAAAGAGGAAGTGACATTGTAAATGAACTGGTGAATGTGAGCAAGCATGAAAAAGTGGTCTGTGTACAGAGACGTCAAGAGAGACTGAGGGAAGTATGGCATTGGGTACCTACCTACTCGTATCTACTACTAGATTTTGCCAGAATGGCAGTGTAGTACATAGAGCTCATAACATATCTTGCTTGATATATAGTGTTTTGAAAGTAATGGAGTGAAAGATTGTAAGAGAAGTTAAAGTCTTATGCTTTGCTTATGCCTCCACTCTGTCAGTCACTACCTTCCCATGCAACTTACCAGGTACACTCAACAAACTTATACCTCTGTAGTTAACAGCATTAGTGAGAAAGGGCCAGGAACAGACGAAGAAAGGCCTCTTCCGCTCACATTCATTTTTGAGCTGTCATGTGTAATGCTCCAAAACCACAGTTCCCTATCCACATCCAGACCCCACAGACCTTTCCATGGTTTACATTGGACATTTCACATTCCCTGGTTCCGTCCATTGACAGCATAGCATGTTGAACCCAATGTACCACATCATTCCAGTTCACTTTATACCATGCATAGCTTTCACCCTTCTGCATGTTCAGGCCCCAATTGCTCAAAATCTTTTTACTCCATCCATCTATCTCCAGTTTGGTCACCCTGTTCTCCTTGTTCCCTTCACTTTTGAAACATATATCCTCTTTGTCAACCTTTCCTCACTCATTCTCTCCATATGTCCATACCATTGCAGGGCATCTTCTGCTGTCTCAACCACAGTTTTTATTACCATATGTTTCTCTTTACCTGTCATAACTTACACAATCAAACCACCTCACACCACATATTATCCTCAAACATTTAATTTCCAGCACAGCTAAGCTGCACCACACAACCCTGTCTATATATAGCCCATGCCTTACGTCCATGTACCATAGTTGGGACTACTATTCCTTCAAATATACCCATTTTTGCCCTCTCAGATAATGTTCTCTCTTTCCACACATTTTTTTCAGCACTTCTAGAACCTTCGCCTTCTCCCCCACCCCTATGACTCACTTCCACTTCCATGGTTCCATTTGCTGCCATGTCCACTCCCAGATACCTGAAACTCTTCACTTCCTCCAATTTTTCTCCACTCAAACTTACGCCTCATCTAACTTGTCCCTCATACTTGCTGAACCAAATAACCTTGCTTTTATTCACATTTGATATCAACTTTCTCCTTTTACACACTCTTCTGAACTCAGTCACCAACTTCTATGGTTTCTCACACAAATCTGCCACCAGTTCTGTATCATCAGCAAACAACAACTGACTCACTTCGCAGGCCCTCTCATCCCCAACAGACTGCATACTCGCCCCTCTCTCCAAGGCCCTCACATTTACCTTCCTCTCCTTCCCATCCACAAACATATTAAACAACCATGGTGACATCACACACCCCTGTCACAGACCAATCTTCACTTGGAAACATTCATCCTCCTCTCTTCTTACTTGCATGCAAGCCTTACACCATTGATAAAAACTTCTCAATGCTTCCAGCAGCTTTCCTTCTGCACTGTATATTCTTAAGACCTTCCACAAAGCATCTCTATCAACCCTATCATATTCCCTCTCCAGGTTCATAGATGCCACATGTACATCCATTTTTTTTTTTTTTAAGTATTTCTCACACATTCATCAAAGCAAGCTTTTGATCCACACATCCTCTATCTTTTCTGAAACCACACCCTTTCAGTCAGTACCCTCCCTTACAACAAATTATCAGATATACTCAACAAGCTTATGCCTCTGTAGTTTGAACACTCATCTTTATCCCCTTTGCCTTTATACAATGGCCTTATGCATGCATTCTTCCAGTCCTCAGGCACCTTATCATGATTCGTACATACATTGAATATCCTTACTAATCTATCAATAACACAGTCACACCCTTTCTAAATAAATTCAGGTGTAATACCATGTACTCCATCTGCCATGCTGCATTTCATCTTACACACAGCTTTTACCAGCTCCTCTTTCTTCACCAAACCACTTTCCATGACGGTCTCACTTCACATACCACCCCGACCAAAACACCCTACATTTACCACTCTATCATCAAACATATTTACCCGTCTTTCAAAATACTCATTCTGTTTTCTCCTCACTTCATCACTATCTTTTATCACTTCCCCATATGACCCTTTCACTTGCTTACCCACTTGTTCTCTTGTCTTTCTCACATTATTTACCTCCTTCCAAAACATTTTTTTATTCTCCCTAAAGTTTACTGATATTTTCTCACCCCAACTCTCATTTGCCCTCTCTTTCAATCCTTGCACCTTCCTCTTGACCTTCTGCTTTCTCTTAAACATTGCCCTAACATTTGTACTCCTTCCCTGTAAGTACCACCCATACACCTCTCTTTTCTCTTTCACTTGCAACTTTACATCTTCATTCCACCACTCGCCACTCTTTCTCTTCTGCCTACCTCCTACCTTTCGCATGCTACATGCATTTCTTGCACATACCTCCCATTCCTTATCCACTCCCCTCATTTCATTGACTCTGACTCTCATCTTTTGCCAATCAACACTCAATCTCAGCTGGTATTTCTTCAAACATGTCTCCTTTCCAAGCTCACTTACTCTCACCACTCTCTTCTCCCTGACATTGTTTCCTCTTTTTCGAAAATCTTTACAGATCTTCACCTTGCCTTCATAAGATAGTGATCGGACGTCTGACCAGCTGCCCTTCTTATCACATTTACATCCAATAGTCTCTCTTTTACATACCTATCAATTAATATGTAATCTAATAATGCCCGTTGACCATCACTTCTACTCACATCCGTATTCTTATGTATATCCCTCTTTTAAAACCAGGTATTCCCAATCACCAGTCCTTTTTCAGCACACAACTTCACAAGCTCTTCATCATTTGCATTCATAACACTGAATACCCCATGTACCCCAGTTATACCTTAGCTGCCACATTATGCCCCTTTGCATTTAAATCACCCATCACTAATACCCGGTCTCTTACATCAAAACTGCAGACACACTCACTCAGCTGCTCCCAAAACACTTGCCTCTCATGATCCTTTTTCTCATAGCCAGGTGCATATGCACCAATAATCATCCATCTCATGCCATCTTCATATAGTTTTACACATATTAATCTGGAATTTACTTCCTTACATTCCATCACACACTCCCACAGCTCCTGCTTAAGGAGTAGTGTTACTTCATCTCTAGCTCTTGTCCACTCACCAATCCCTGACTTTACTGTTAAGACATTTTGAAGCCATTATTTCCCTTTACCCCTGAACTTTGTTTCACTCAGAGCCAGAACATCCAGGTTTCTTTTCTCAAACATACTACCTGTCTCTCCTCCCTTCTGATCTCGGTGTCATCCACACCCATTTAGACACCCCAGCCTGAGCCTTTGAGGAAGATGAGCACTCCCTGCGTGGGTCCTTCTGTTTCCTCATTTAGAATATGAAATAGAACATGCAAGTCCTCAGTATTTTGCCAATTCTGAAAATGAGCTGAATAGTAACCTGCAACAGGTAAAAAAGCATAACTGTAACCTACAACTGATAAGGGAGCCTATCAAGAACCCACAAGTGATAAGAAATGTTGATACCAAAGGGGAGGATTTCCAGCTCCCTGCTCCTTCCGCCTTTAGTTGCCTTCTATGACAAACTAGGAATACAGAGGTAGAATTCTTTCTCCCATATATATACCGAAGCCCAAGCCAGATACCCATTTTATTGATGAATTTCTAGGAATGGATGAACAGCTGAGTTAACTTTTTTTTATGTTGAAAGCTCCAGACACAGACAAAAGTCCACTTCAAGGCTAGGCCTTAATTGAAATATAGAAAGAATTATGAAATGGAAAAAGAAAAGACAAAGGAAAGTATTTATGAATTTTGGAGGAAGTAAAAAAACATGTCTTTTGAAATGTGCCAGGTTATAGTTATTGGGAAAGACGTGAGAAGGTAGAGAGTTTCAAAGCTTTGACATGTAGGGAAAGAAACAGGTATCAGAACAGTCCACCCTTGAGTTGCTGATGGTCACACAGTAATCTTGTGACACTGCAGCTTGCCGAGTATTTCATAGTCTGGCTAAGGGTGTGGGCACGCAATCATCCAGCTCTCGGGAGCAAAAACCAAGAGGGAAAGAAAAACAACGTTGCAGCATAAGGCAAGAGTGTCAAGTTTGAAAGTTAGCTTGGGACATTTTTTAAGTCTGACCCCTTTCGACTAAACTTTGTCAAATAAGGATGCAGAGCTAGAACCACCCCAGATGTGAGAGCAGTACTCCATACAAGAAGAATTCAACATCTAAACAGGACAACCAGTTTTTTGGAGGCAGACTTAGCTATTCCTGTAATATGGGGTTTCCAAGAAAGAGTGTATGTTACAGTAATACCAAGTATGTTCATTCAGTCAAGACTGTGGACAGACTGCGACTGCCACAACCAGGATTCGAACGTATGTGATCATCCCTTGGCAGCCCATGAATGCATCACAGTCAGGGATGGTAAACTGCTGCAACACTATACTTGTATTTCATTTCCTGTGTTAGTGAGGTAGCACCAAGGACAAACAAAGAAAAAGAGCACATTCATTTACATCCACTCTCTATCATTCATGTGTAATGCACTGAAAGAGCCCTCTATCCAGAGTCAGGCCCTACAGACCTTTTTGTGTTTTCCCCCTGTGCAACACATTCCCTAGTTCAGTCTTTTGACAGCACTTCATCCACTGAATACCACATCGCTTCATTTTGCTCTATTCCATGCATGCCTTTCACCCTCCTGCATGTTCAGGCCCTAAGCCCTCAAAACCTTTTTCATTCCATCCTTTCATCTACTGTTTCTCTTTCCTCATTGTCTCCTCCATTTCTGACACATTTATCCTCTTTATCAACCTCTCCTTGCTCATTATCTTCATGTGTCCAAACCATTTCAGTATGCCTATTTTAGCTCTCAGCTATACCCTTTTTATTTCCACACCTCTTTCTTACCCTATCATTTCTTACTCAATCAGCCTTCCTCATACCCCATATTGTCCCAAGGCATTTCCAACACATGCACCCTCCTCTGTACATTCTCATCTAAATCCCATGCCTTGCATCTATATGACATCATTGGGACTAGTATACCTACCAGATAACAACCTCTCTTTCCATAAGTTCAGCAATGCTCCCAGAACTTTTGTCACCTCATCCACTTTATGATTGACTGATGTCTGCTTCCATGTTCTTTTTTGTTGCCATATCTTCTCCCAAGTATTACAGTCCCCATGTCCAAATCTTCTCCATTCAAACTCACACCCCAGCTAACCTGTTTCTCTGCACTGTTAAACCTAATAACCTTGCTTTTATTCACATTTACTCTAAACTTCCTCCTGTTACACACTCTCCCAGAGTCACAGACCACACCTACATCTGTAGTTTCTCACTGAAATCTGCCATCAGTACTGTGTCATCAGCAAACAACAACTGAGTGACATATTAGACCCATCACCCCCAAAGACTGCATACTCGCCCCTCTCACTAAGACACTTGCCATCCCTAAACAAATTAAACAGGCATGGTGACTTCAAATACTTTTGCTTCAGACCCACCTTCATCTTTTTTTTTTTTTTTTCTATGTTCATCCTCCACTTTACGTAATTGCACCTTTACCTTACTTTCTTGATGACTCTTCACTACTTTTGGTAGCTTTCTTCACAGACCATATATTTATGAAACCTTCCACAAAGCATCTCTATCAGACTTATCATGTGCTTTCTTCAGATCCATAAATACTACATACACATCCTTGTGTTCCTCTAAGTATTTCTTTCAAACATTCTTCAGTGCAAAGACCTGCTTCATGTATCATCTTCCGCTCCTGAAACCACAGTGTTCCTCCCAGTCTGGTGCCCTGTGCATATCTCCACCCTCTCAATCACTGCTGGTCCATATACCTTACCAGGCACACTCAACAAACTTTTTTTTTTTCTTATACATATTCGCCGTTTCCCGCATTAGCGGGGTAGCATTAAGAACAGAGGATTGAGCCTTAGAGGAAAAATCCTAACTTGGCCCCCTTCTCTGTTCCTTCTTTTGGAAAAGTGAAA
>JAYMFT010148108.1:0-12679 GCA_038088735.1 Panulirus argus
ACTGTGGACCGACTGCCGCAACCAGGATTCGAACCTATGCGCTCGACCCTGGGCGGCCCGTGAATGCGTCACGGTCATATCCTTATGTTATCTTGTACAACTCTTCCTTATGTATCGTCTAGCATGAATAGCTGCTTTTTAACTAAAAACTTACTTCTGATGATTGTATGGGAAAGTTTTGGTTATTCTCCTGCCTTGTCCACACTATTCTTTTCGAATTTTTTCTTCCTCCTTTCGTATCCTGCTACACTTCCTCTTTGCTCTATCATACCTTGCAAATTTTGCATGGCCGTAGTTCCTCCTTGATCTTCATCCTCTCCTTTGCATTTTGACATCTTTTGTTATGAAGCCAGTCCTCCCCTTTTTTTAACTTTCCCTCTGTATGTGACGTTAGAGGTACACATATCCCTGTTCCGTTACTACAAATTTCAGAGAAACTCGCACTGCAGTGCCCTGGTTCCTGACTTTGTCATAGAAATTGTTGCTGTGTTTATATGTCCTCTTAGGTCTTGTCTCACCCCTGCTTTTTTACATTATCATTTACCACGAATCAACCTAGAGCATTACATGATCACTTTTGCAATGATCTTGTATCAGTTCCTTTCATCCAAGTGTGTTCACTGACATATGGTAAAAGAATCTTTCCTATATACAATTTAAAAACGTGTCTTCATGACTCCCTATCATTAGGAAATTCAATCCCTCCTGTCTGTCTCTTTATAAGTGAGATCCACCAGTATCAGTACCTTACTTCTTCAAAGAAATGCGCCTTTTTATGCTTCCTGTATCATCCTGATTGTTCCTACGCTACTATCAATATGAGCTTGTTCTGGAGTACTAAAATCCACAGGATGAATATATAATAACAGCACTACTATGTACCTCTTCCCTACAGTCACTCTTCCCATAACGTACCACTTTATGAGGGCCAATCCTTTTCCTTTACCTTCTGGCTCCCTACTCACCATTACGAACCTCTCTGATCCATATGTATTCTGTAATTAGATATACAAAAGAAACCTATTGAGAATCGTTATCGAGCCATGAAATTCTCTTCTTGCACTGAATCCCATCTCCTTTTATTTATGCTCGGATTCACTTCAAAGCTATTCTTCATGAAGTCAGGCTTGCCTTCATAAAAAGAAAGTTTGCTGATTTAACCTCTTCTTCCAATGGCTTCTATGGTTCAGTCATTCCTCCTTTCTTCTGAACCAATCAATCTTCAGATAACTCTGATAAAACAGCTCACCTTAGTCAACCTATAGCTCTTCGTCTAGTCCTCTTTTCCCATTTCCTCCCACAGCCTTCTCCTTTATTTGCCTAATGTCTGGTCTTCCGAGCACTTACTTAGCTTCAAGTGGGCAAAGTGCATTGCCCATATGGCAGACTCCCTTTCTTCTGAGGAAGTGTGCCCCTAAGCTAACTCCAACTGTTGCTTGCTAGTTTCGACTTTGCCTAAAAATCAAGAATTTTCTTCTTTTTGAAAGCACGCCTTGGTGCAGTCCATCCTTAAAAATGGTGCCCCTGTTAACTACTGGCCCACTGCGCTTGCATCTGCTGTTTCTTTACTTAGAATTTGATCTGATCTCGTCTCCTTGTGTCTCACCTCTGGTCCTCCTTTCTCATGGATTTCGATGAACCTTTAGTTCTGGCCATCAACAACACCAACAGCTGGTATGTTGCTGTCTAGATTTATTTCTTGTGGTTTTTCTCCTTCTCTTTGCTCTTTGATGCACTGCTTCCTCTCTGGTCAGTTAACTGCCGTTGTCGCTGATGGTGCGGCTTCTCTCTCTTATCATATCTGTCCTATCGCCGTCGAATTTTCTCTCCATAAACAAACTTTTCTCCTTAACTTTTATCCTTATTCATAATTATGTTAATGATTCCACTTCATATACTTCAATTTACTTTCGCTCCTCTCCTCACTCTAATATTTGGTCTCTTTCACTTTCTTTGCTCCTGATTCGAACCTGAGTAGCATTTCGAAACGGGGAGGCAGTAACCTGCTTATGTTAAATGGTGACAAAACGCAGTGTCTGCCTATATCTCTTTCTAAGTGTTACTCTTTTCCTTCTCTTTAGTACCAAAACACCACAATTCATCCCCGCAGTAACCTAACCATATTGAGAATGATGCTATCCTGGATACCTCCATATCATGAACATCATAAAATCTGCTTCCCTAAACATGGGGTACAGTTTAGATGCCGTATTATTACTACTTTTTTAAAGCATCATTCTGTATCCATAAAGGTTTCTCTTGCACCAGTTATGGAGTACACTTCGAACATTTGAGGTGGCTATGCCTCCATCTTTCTGTTAGCTACAGAGGAATGAAGAGCCGTCCATCTCAATGCAACCATTCTTTTCTGTTTGCTGTGATATTGTCCTCTCCCTGTTCTACAGGTACTGATTGTTTCGGGTACTGCTTTCAAAAGATGCTTACTTGTGTTTCTGCTGCTTGCCATAGTTTCTGTTTGGAGACGGGCTACACGAGGATTAATCCTTAAGGTACCTATAACACCTCCTTTTCTTCAACAAGGAAAACTGAGGAATTATCTTTCTTTCTTCGTTTTTCTCTCTTCCTATAAAATTGCTACCTTTAAACTTCTGATCTGCAAACACCTCAGGAACTCTGATCAATTTATTCCTTTTTTCTTTTCTCTATCAATATCTTTTATTTTCACCCGAGATGGCCATGGCCGGGGCATGTTTTGCTCGTGCCGTACCGATCACCATGAGTATATAAAAAGGGTTGCTTTAGAGCGTCGATATATCCGTTCCTTTAAGGATTCTCCTTTTAAAAGAAAAATATCAATTGCTATTGTCTTGAGTCTGGTTATTGCCTTCAAATCCATCTATGTGATCCCTCCTCCCACATGCTTATTGGTTGCTTATTGGTATTAGTATAAGGTTTGACAGAGTCACGTTACGCTGGTGAAGCTTGTGTTACATACAAGAAGTTAATCCTAGACACTCTGAATCTGACCTTGATTCTCACTCTGGAATGATCTTCGACCTTTAAAAGTCTATCAAAATTCACAAATATCACTAAACTCGGATGTAGAACTACAACAGTGTCTGAACATCCACACTTAGATTTCTTTTGCACAACAGCAGTATCTGAACCATCGTTCTAACGTTACAACAACATTTGGACCATTACATTTGCATTACAGCCGCTTTTAATGATCCAAAGTCACATTTCGTCAGCATTTAAACCACCACAGTTGGACTAAAACAGCATCTGGCTTTCCATAATTACACTACATTAGCATCTCGATCTCCACATTTAAGATATATGACGTTAATGAAGATGAAGGATGTCATAATCATCGATAACCTGAAACCACATCTGCAGTTAAAAGAAACAAAAACGTGGAATAGAGAACAGCAGCGAGCCAAATGGATTGTTCCTTGCTTGAGGAACGAATTCTGGGAGAGTGATCTAGACGACCTTAACCCATTTCTATACTATAAAAGACGGTCTTATCTTTTCTCTGTAAACACGCTGAGGAAGTTGCCAGAAGCACGCAGACTAACTCATACACAGTTGCTAATAGGTTATCCATTATCTTAGCAAGACAGAGATTGCTGGCTGCTGGGGTGACACGAGGGCCCAAATCCGCTAGTATATTAAAAATGAGAAGATGAAGAGGTGATGTAATTCGGGTATTCACAATCAAAGGTCCAGAAAGTCTTGATCTAAGCAGCTATTCAAAACTAAGTTAATCCATGTTCACCGGCTGGTGTGGAAACAATATCACAAGAACACATTCTGCTTGAGGTGAGACAAACAAGCGCACCCGAAAGAAACAAAATAGATATGCTTCAATCAGGATTTACAAATACTTTCCCTAAAGTCCATGACTGACGGTATTTGTGCCTCCATAATGAAAATGTTTGCAGATACTCTACACATGGCTACCAGTTTGCTTTCCTACCTTCTCTCTCTCTCTCTAACTCCTCTCAGCTCTGTACGTCTGGTCTGTTTTGATGTGTTGGCCTTTGCATTCATTTATGTAACTGAGGCATTCATTCTACGTTAAGTTTTAATCAACACAGATTTTGAATTTCATTACTTTGACGCCCAAATGACCTTTGGCCCCTCGAAAACAAAGAGTGCTTTTCTAACTCTTAAAAGACTCCATCCCTTCCATAACCTTAAATAGTTCTGATAAGCTCTGAAAAATGATTAACGCCATGTCTGACCTCTCAGCCTTTTTTTTATTATTCATCTTTTAAGTCTATATTCAAAGTAATGCTTGAGTAGATATCCAGAAGTCTGGACCCTTTTGCCTGTGACTCTAAACAACTTGGAGAATCCACTACAGCTGAATCATATCCTTAAGGAGAGCAAGAGGAAAATTCAAAAGGAGATAACAAGAGCCAGAACCAGGCATAAACCTAACGAATATGAAGCCAACAGCAAACATCGAGAGGAAATTTGGCCCTCGTTCTACAGTGTCTCTCGCTCCTTGGCAGTGTGGACAACATCGCAGTTGTTATAAGTCCTCAGAGGCCTCCCGCTGTTCTGTCTGTGTCCCAGGTATTTCAGAGAAGACTGAACGTGATTGTAAAAGTAGCTGCTAAGATGAAACTCATCTGGTTTCTTAGTGTTCAAATGTAAGGTTAACATTAACTTTTCTCATTTGCTCAACGTCTTCGATAAGATATTAAAGACATCTTGCTTTTCCGTGAAGTACTACAGATAGCTACCAAGAAGACCAAGGAATGAACCACGATTCTATTGCCTCGGACATCATGAGATATTTCAACGGATCAAGGTCCCTCACTGAAGCTCCATTCCCTGAGGAAGCCTCAGGGAGTGACACACGACGTAAGCTCGTATTTCAGAGCAGTAATGAAAAAGCTGATGTGGAAAATATGAGAGTTGAAAACTGGAACTAGAAATACGCCAAGATGCAAAATTTTGCTTAATCTCCTTCTCTCCATATGATATTGGCCGTATGAACAATATATAGAAAAGAATTGAGGAATTACTAATTTCGATGAAAATGTGTGGCAGGTAGTAAGAATAATTTCAACGCGGGAAACATGTATTTTATGTTGAAAGCCATGGGAACAAACTAACATGTTCATATGATGTATGAAAATAAAGAATACTGAATTATTTGGATTATATGCCAGTCTATACTCAACACCGGAATGTAGTTTTGTTTGGTCAGTGTATGATAGAGCCATGCAAAGTACCTCAAATGAATCGTTTTTCAGGTATTTAGGTGAAGGGCTTTATTTAAATGACTATGACACTTGATAGTCTTGATCGACGATGAAAATTGCGAGGTTTGAAGAGAACTTTTCTAAATACACAAATCAACATTCTTGGTAATGTATTCTTCTGAGACACTGGAAACAGAAAACAATATTTCCACCTATATATGTAGTTATACCGTGTTCACTCAGATCTGATAGCTGGGAGGACACTAAACTTAGCTGGTATTAGTGGACGCAAACATGTGAAGGGTGTGCTTGGAGTAGGGAGTCACTTTGGTTAGCAGACAACAATGACCGGCAGCCGCGGGAACATCTACGGCCAGAGGGTGGCGACCCGGCACCAGTCAGGCTGCTTTAATAGCCTAACCTTTTCATTGCCATCTATTGCTTTACTTATAGTTAGACAGATCAAGGAACTGCATATTTAGAATAGATCTAAAATATTTCTTGATGCTTTATGATTATTAGACGTACTTACTGCTGGTTAAGACTTGAAAATCTGACAATTGTTATAACACTGGCTTATCCATCTTAACTTACCTGTTCACGACACCTGTCAAGTCTATTCCATCATACTATAATGAAAAGTTTTCATAATATCATCACACTGGAGTACGAAGGTGTGAAATAAACCTCAAATCTTTAAATAATGGGGAGTAAGTTGCAGTGTCGGCAGACTTTGGCACGCTCCGCTCTAGTTTCCCGCCATTTCTTTATTTCCAAATATTTCCTCAGCCAGAATTAAATCTAATAAGAGGTGGTACAACATTTCAGGAATAGTATTTGATTGATTTTGTGTCTCCCGAAATATAGCGACCAATGCATCACGCATCATGGCGAATGAATATGAAATATTGAACTGATGATCTGAAAGGGCACGTAATGCGCTGGTGCCTGATATCAGCCCTTTGAACTCCTAATATCGAATTTGCCTATTTTTTCTTTGAGTCATGTAAAATAACGCCAGACAGAAGTGATTCGCAAAAAAAAAAAAAGATACGTAAACTGGCATCTAATATTTATCGAAAAAATAATGAAAACTAGTGGCTAAACAATATTTACAGTACGAGTTCATACAGTTGGCACATTGCATTATGAGACAAAACATGCAACCTTTATTTGATTGAAAACACCTACATGCCTGCATTTAATTCAAACGTCACTCATAGTTTTATAAAACTTTATAATCAGATTTGACTTTCTTTGATGATGGTAAACCTTTTAAGCTAATTCTTACCTCTTTAGCTTCGGAAATTATATATGAATATATAAGTGTTGAAATAAAATGAGCTGTAGATTTACTACGCTCCTCAGTGTTGCATTAACCAATGAGCAGCTTTGATTCAAACATTTCTTGGCTCCAGCCATCAGAGGTGAGTGAACAGGGTACAGTAATATGTGTGACTGTCGGTTTTGATTCTGCAACAGTAAATAATCAAGGGCAAAAGTTCTGTAACACGCTTCAGAGCCCTAGTCCCATTATGTGCTTGGTTGAAACCTATACTGAGCCCCGTGTCCCTGTCTGTTGAGACAGATGGCTCAGTTTAGCTTAGCCGTGTGGCAGGGCATGTGCGAGACTTTGCCATGCAGGTAAAATGCATGTGCATCAGCGTTCGCTTATATGTATGTTTTTCATTTCCATCATCTGCTTGTTAGAAAGTGACTCTGTTTTGGTTAGTTTGCAGACAGCGTTCGATTTACGCGTCACCTCACAACATTCTGACAAGCATCTTGAAAGATCTGAAGTCTTCAGTACTGAGGCACAAGGATTTAAGCCTCCAAGAACAAACAAAACTCATGAGAGGAAAACGCACTCCTTAGCCAGGAAACAAAGATTTTAATCAATAATGTGATCAGAGGAGGTCAACAGGAGCCATATCGTTCATAAGGACTGCTATACTGTAGAAAAAGCCACACTGTAATTAAAAAGATGTATTCACAGTTTTACCAACGAGTGCAATGGATCACAACAACTAAATGGAAGGACACTGTGTGTTGGGATCTAGGATTATGCTTCTGTTTTAGGCTGTCATTCAGTCCCCTGAATTACCCTAAACGGAAATCCAAGGTAAATATGGTCAAAGCAAAGTCTGAATTTTAATCCTTCTATCTCAATGTTATTAAAAACCCCGAATGCCTTTCGATGCTTATCAAAATTTAGGGACGGTTAAAGTCTATTTATGTACTGATAAAAAACGGATATAATGAAAAATGTTATGTGTACTTTACAAGAAAGACATGAGCGAGATGAATACAGGGAGAGGGAGTACCTCGCTACAGCCAGTCGAACTGATCATTTTTGCCTCGGGCCACACAGTACGAAAACTTATGTTGTTGACACACATGGAGCTAAATATTAGCGCTCATTAGTGGCCGCTGTTTGGACTGGCTACTTTTATTGCTCTTTTTCATGGCCATCTCTTTGATCCTTCTCTTTCTTGTGCTACTCTCTCGTCCCTTAGCCATTACTCGTATCTGTATTCTTCTTTTATCCCTGCTTTCCTCCCTTTGATTTCTCTCTCTCTCTCTCTCTCTCTCTCTCTCTCTCTCTCTCTCTCTCTTTCTGTGTGTGTGTGTGTGTGTGTGTGTGAGAGTGTGTGTAATTACCAATTTGTACCGTACGAGAAGGGGAACCCCATCCCTTGAACTTTCTCTTCTATCACACAACTTTCTAAACTTCTGCCTGCTGCTCACAACCACAGTCTCTCAACTCGAAGTTCATCCCATTCATCCACTGCAACTCTTTTATGCCATTTCATTTCCTCGCAAGTTTCTAGCTTGCCGTGGCCTCTTGTTGGCCCTATCCCTGGCATCCTCCGAAGAACCGTTCTCCCTCCAGGTCGTCAAGCTGGTTCAAAGACTTTCAGAGCTCGTGATTGGATCACTGGACAGTCACGCGATCACGACGTTTGCCGTAAGTTTGTGAAGACGATGACGACGACGACGGTGGTAACCCAACACGATCCACACTTCCAGTTCTCGCTGCATCTTTCTCCTCTGAAGCCATATGGGAGGAGGAGGAGGAGAGGACCAGCTTCCAGTACCCGGACACGACTGAATTCTCAAACGTCGCGTCCGGCGAACCCTACGAGCCAGTTCATGCTGCAGCAAGGTACTGTCTGATGGGGAATTCCACGGGAGAGCAGACAAGACACACGCGCGCTTTTGCTCCGAAGGTTTAATTTCGAATTTATAAAAGTTTCTCCTTTAATCAACATCGGGAAACGGGAGATTCGATGTTCTCATCGCTGGGAATATAACGAAAAGACACAACGATCTCGAGTTGGGGTCAGACCGCCATGTGATGCGAGACCTGTGCCAAAGCGAGACTTGAGTATATATGCTCAGAGATCGTCACGAACGCATGATGCCATAAAGGGTCCCATCCGACAAATTTTGGCCAACGTAAATACTCTCCCTCTAAGGATTTCATGGCTGCGTCCCTAATGCACAAGCAACTGTGGCCAATCGGGACCATAAACTCTTCCCACATCTCACAGGGTTTAAGAGGGCAACTCAAATATCATTCATGAAAATGTCTCAATAAATCACCAAACTAGGTACAGTAGTCGAGTCTGTATTTATATCTCGCCTCCATAAATCAGAGCGTGAAGAACCATTGCCAGACTCAACGCCCATACCTCTGTCTCTCCTCACATGGTCTTGATGGTTACGTAAAGCAGGGGGGAGCTGTCAGAGGGTGAGGACCACCGCAGTTTGTAGGGGGTCAGTTGGATTTGCACCTCACGTAATTTCTTTAATCCCCTTCCTAATGGTCTTCGTTGACCGTCACGCAGATACCATTCTGGCGCTTCCGAACACTTTCACAAAATATTTCCTTTCCTTATTTACGGAACTGCTTTTCAGTATAAACCTAAGCAATGGCTGTTGGACTTAACCAGCACACCAGGGATTCAGTTGTGTTGGCTGGAGGGTCAGGCGAGGTGGGGCGCCGACAGACGAGAGAGAGACTCCCTGTAAAAGGATCTGTTTAACATTACAAATGATTTCGCCGCTGGAGGCAGACACATGAGCTAACCTTGAGCCAGCCATGGGCAGATGACTTTAACCGCTTGGGCAAGACGGTACGGCAATCGGCCGTACGCTCGTACTTGAAATGGTTATCATACATTCGTGCTCAAAAGGGTAAAACTACGCGCCTCGTTACGTGAATGTTAGTTGCTCACTTGAACACACCTACACGACGCTTGTCCAAGTCTACAAACCACGGAGTATCGTGTGGTGGTAGGGTCTGAAATGCAGACAGCGTCTTTGCCGCCCCACAAAGCACTGGAAGGTATAAATCTACATATGATTTGGCTTTGCTCATATGCAGTTTCTCGTTCCTAGGCTCTATTTCACATTCTGTAGGTTCCAAAACCGATCGTACGTGTTTTCCCTCGCACTATCTTCTTCAGTTTCTGACATCTGTAAATGACGTCTAAAAATTCTCTGTAAGAACTGTCAGTATTTTACGACGACGGATTTTGTTCTTGTTTCATTAGAAAGACCTGAGTTATAAGATACAGCGGGTTTTCTTCGTATGTTCCTGACGTTACCTCACCAACGCGGGAAACGGCGATAAAATATGAGAAATAGTAGATACAACATTTGTATTTCTAATGTTTTCATGAAACACAGATTCGGGAAATTCTGCAACAAAAATCACGAGTGATCTGGCCACAGTTTTTACTGTCCATAGAGCGACAAGCGTCATCTGTCACTTCGGACACGTCCACTGCCCGGACGACGTCTGGACGCCCAGGCTGGTCTCCAGCACCTGTCTGTCCGTATTTCTCCACACTGCAAGCGCACCATGCAAAGTCCCTACAGAGCAACAGCTTTCAACACTGGTCAGGACACTCGTATCACCCCAAAAGCAGAAATACACATACCTGATTCCTTCTCTCACTACCCAAAGGCATATATTGTATGTACGATCCACCTGATTCTACGAGTGTCGAAAATGGTTCATATTATGCGTGTGAAAATCACAAAATTTCGCTCGGAGTTCCCCTCAGCCATTCTCGTTTTCGGCGACCCATTTCCACCGTCACCAACGCCACAAAGCCTCCCAAAATCCTGCTCATCAGGGAGGCCTGTGTCAGACAACACAGCACGGCAGTTATAACCAGCCTAATGGCAACCCTGCTAAGTTTCCCTGGAATATTATGGCTCCAGCTTCCAGCACCACAATAACCGAGCCGCTACGCCACTCGAACACTCGCTTGACCGTCATGTTCTTCTCGCTACCTACGAGCGTGGTGCCACCTGCTGGCCAGGCCCACTGAGGGTCATGGCTGGTGTACTCGTATTCTCACATGAATGGCACCATTTGGTACTGGTAGGGGCTGGTAGAATAGTATTACAATATGGTTATGGTGCCTGGTACTGGAAGAATAGTATTACAGTATGATAGTGGTGATTGGTACTAGCAGAGGGCTGGTAGAAAAGTATTAGGGTATGGTGGTGGTGCTTGGTATTGGTAGGAGCTGGTAGAATAAGTGTTTACTGTAAGACTGTGTTACCTGGTACTAGTAAGGGCTGGGAGGATAGCATCACAGTCTGGTAGTGGTGCCTGGTCCTGGTAGGGGCTGGTAGAATAGTATCATAGTATGCTGGTGATAACCGGAACTGGTAGGGGCTGGTAGAATGGCACTGCAGCAAGGTGGTGGTGCCTGGTACTGGCAGGAAGAGTTGTATTAAAGGTAATAGTAGTATTTGGTATCATGGTACCCCAACGTTCTTCTGAAGTACCATGGATGCAGATAACGTACCAGAGTAACCAGGAGCGCTCTGTGTACGACCCAGTAGCCCTGAATGGACACACAGACTACGGTTTGTTCAGCTTGAACATACATACATCATCCTGTGCAGAGGAGCGTCCTGGGCAGCATTCAAGAACGGACTCTCCTGCCGCAGGTGCGCGTCCTGGGCAAGGTACTAGTCTTAAGATTAGTCTCTACTGCTACAGGTGAAGCCGAGGACCTCGAGAGAGAGGGATGGGGGGTGTCGTCTCCCAGCCATGATAGTATGGGTGGGGGAGGTGGTGTCTGTCTGGTGGCCCGGCTGAGAGGGACGCCTCAGGCGTCAGTTTAAGAGTGTCGTCTGGTGACAGACGACTGGTGCCCAGGTAACGTATATCTACGTCAGTCTGGGTTTCGTCCGTGCCTCAACTACCGTTAGGAGCTGTCGGTGCCCAACACTAGTACGACATACGTCACCTCTGGCAGTGGTTGACCAGGCCCAGACGGGGGAAGGAGGGTGGTGGAGTTGAGGGGGGGGGGAGTGGTGGTTGCGAGTGGTGGTTGTGTTGGTGAAGGGGAAAGAGAGGTGGTGATGGAGGGGAGGAGGGTGGATGATGAGAGGCGATCATGAAAGATGAAATGAGAGAACCAGTCCAGCAAAGGCTACTCACCTTGGGTCATTAGACACAAGTCTTCAGACACAACGGTAATCAGTGCACTCTGGGATGGTAACCGTCGCAGCCACAGACTACTGTCTTTCTAAAGTGTCAGGCAGAGGGGTCGCAAGTGCCGCAACTAGACTACTGTCTTCCAGCAGGTGAGGCAGAGCATCAGGAAGCCGTAGCCACAGACAACAGTCTTCTTTCGCGTCGGACAGAGCGCCACAAAGCCGTAGCCGCAGACATCTGTCTTCTAGCGCGTCGGTCACAGCCTCGCGAAGCCACAGTCGCAGACAGTTGTCTTCTTGCATGTCAGACGTAACCTCAACAAAGCCACAGCTACGGAAATTTGTCTTCCTGCCTGTGTGGCTGCGCGTCACAAACTAAAATTTAATATCCAGAGGGCAAGGATCAGCGTCTAGACCAGCTCGCACCAGAGGGAAGACTGCTTTTGTTTCTCAACAGGAAAAAACAAAGGCGCATCAAAATTACTTAGCCTCTTAAGAATGACGGTACGACCCTTGGTCTCGACCTTTGCACCTGACCCTTAAAGGGTCAAAGTGAAAAAAAGGCTTTGGTAAATCTATCCAAGGGCCTTACCGCTGTGCAAAAAGATTTGTGATAGTAGATGAAGTTAAAAAAATATAAATGGGGTCTCACGAGTTTAGAACTCCCTACCCTTGCATTTAAATAGGTAATTAACACAAACCTACACACACCTTCCCTCACACAACTATGTAAAACATATTCATAGGATTTTCTGAGAGAAAGAGGATAATATGTAATCTACTTTCGGAGTTGGTCACAACTGAAGTGAAAAAAGAAATATTAAGCTCTCTTAGGCCAGCTACACACGCTCAGTTTTATGCTCCGGTTTAACTGCACAGGCAAAAACTGCACAGTTAAAACGGAACGTGTGGATGAAGTGTTCTCTGCGCAATTTTAACTGTACAGGCCGCAATCTTGGCCTGAGCGATATCTGTCGATGACAGAAAAGTTAACTGTACAGTTTTGAACTGTGCAGTTAAACCGGAGC
>JAYMFT010148119.1:0-12679 GCA_038088735.1 Panulirus argus
GGTATTCCCAATCACTAGTCTTTTTTCAGCACACAAATCCACGAGTTCTTCACTGTTTCCATTCACAACACTGAATATATATATATATATATATATATATATATATATTATTAAACTGGCAGATTTCATGGCATACAATTGCAATCAAAGCAAGGAAAGAAAAATTTTGTCAGTAAATGTTATTAAGAAATAAACTTTGAAAGTGAAGCTTGTATAGACTTGAAATCATAATTGAAGTGCACAATTTTTATTACTTTGTATTTTGGCAGATAGATTATTATTTTTTTCCATAGCTAGAGACACAGCAATATATTTATCTTTTGTTAATTGAAATTTGCAGAAAAGATTAAGTTATGGGAGTATTCCAGAGTCTCCTTTAAAGTGGTCGTATGTGTTCTGTCTGTCTCTTACACAATGAATAGCTTTTGGAATGTCACAGCCCATTCATGATACTTTATTGTTGTTAAGATATTATAGGTACATATTTACTATTTGCCTTTCATTCCTTAAGCTGAAAGTATGCAGTTCATCATATATGTATGGTAAAGTATATTTATGCAGATGTTAATTGTAAAGTGGCTTTTCACTGGTCACATCATGTGCAATCATCTTGGGACAATTTTTGGTATTTTTTTAATTGTGATGCAGCTGAAAATTCCCTCTGCATTACCATACTTTTTATTTTTCCATAGTTCTCACTGTGTTCATTAGAGTGTTGTAAGGCCTTACCATGTTTCTTAACTTTTTAACTAAGGAGCTCAATTAGTCTTGAGTGAAGGGTGGGTGGTAGCCACCAACCCTACATATGGATTAATTACCATCTGATGAAATGATGAAGTACCCCCAACTTGTTTTTAGGCTCAGAAAATCGGTTATAGTCATGGATTTTTTTTTTTTTTTTTTTTTTTTTTTTTTTTTTTTTTTTTTTTTTTTTTTTTTTAGAGCAAGTTGGGAAGTACTATTTTCAATGCCGTCCCGTCCATCCTCATAATTTCTTGTGGAAAATTAGTTTTGACTCCCCTATGATTTAGAGATCTGAACTGTAATTGCCATCAAATGGTGAGATAAGGCAACTTTTCAAATCTTTGTTTACAGTGATCTGTACATGGCTAACTACTAGTGAGTGGTCATTGAAAGTGGTTTCATGGCCCACTGATGAATAAATTAGAGGGTTTTTCTTATTATTCTTAATACAATTATCTCTGAGTGCAGTTAAGTACCCTCAGCTTGCCCATTTGTAGGCTCAGAAAGTAAGGAGGAGACTTGCCATTGTGTGATAATTTGGAAAGATAAGGCAGTAATGAAGACTGTTTTTCACTGACGTGTGTGCTCAAACTTTATTTTTATGCGTATGTGTCTGTCCTGTTAAATGTTGCTTGTGTTTTCAAGCATAGCGGAGCTAATGTTGGGAAGTGATCTCAGAAGTCAAACGCTTCAGATTATTTTTTCCATAAAACTACAGAGGATGCACACTTGGTATTCCATATTGTTTTTAGAAGGTTATGCAGTACTTCATGCATTTTCATCATCAGGATATAACAGTGTATTTATTATATACACTAATACAAATCATGAATTAATATTCCCTAAAACTAATCAAACCCATTTTAGGACTTTTTTCCTCAGTTCCCATTACATTATTATTAGATTCTCTGTAGATAAAGGGCATTAGAAGTAAATTATATTGAAATTCAGTGTTGAACTCTCCTTAGATTTCTGTATGTATTTATAGGTAAAGTAAACGGTTTTCCAGTGTGTGATTTATTTTTGAATATTGATGCGCAAACATTGCTTATCTACATTTAAAGGCTTTTGATGTATAGTTTCTTTCAGTCCATTTAAAGTATAGGTTGGCCTTCCTTCCCCACTACATAATCATATTTGGAGAAGGAGGGATGTAGGCCATGCTGCTTGAAAATATGAGATTGAAATCATTAAGAAAATGGAACTTAATGATTTTACAATGCAATTGTTTTGTTTATTTTTTTCTGTAAACAAATTTCTTGCTGATGATGCTGTGGAAAAATAAAGTGGAGAGAGTTTGGTTTTGCATTTACAGAGAAGGGATTTTTTTTCCACAGCTTTATGTATGAAATTAAAAAAAAAAAAAATTCCTCAATCCCTAATAGCAAAAAGCAGGAATGTTTATATTTTCTTATTTCTTAATATCTTGGCCTTTGAAAATGTAGTATTTATTACCCCTTTGGTATTAAACATGTTTGAATAGAAGTGAAATTTCTTAGAAGTATCCTCATTTGCTCTGTTAATGCTCCTATAAAAACTTGAACAAGAAACACTTTTATCACTTTGGTGATGAGGAGGTACTTAGGTTTTGTACTTTCATTAGAATGTGGGGTATATTCTTTGTTACTGGACTAGTATTCTACAGTTCTACATCATGTACAAGACAGCATTGTGTTCTCATTTACAAGGATATTAAATCTGTGAGTTTTAATATAATGAATGTGACTTCTTCATAACCTGATATTTAATGCTCTTTACCAGTAAGCAGCTTGTATGGCCTTCATAAGACCATTTCTGTTAATGCAGATTTGATTTTAGGAAACCAATGTTGTACATGACATCTTTTTTCTAATCCTGTAGGACCCTGGAACAATGATTTATTGGTGGTCATATACTATAATGTCTGTAATGGATATGTTGAAACAATTATTGACAGTCTTTTGATTGATAATTAACAATAATTGGTCATCAGATTCTTATTACTTTTATTTCAAAATATAGCAGATTTGACTATGATATTGAAATTGTTGAAAAATAACCAGCAGAAATTAACAACAAAAACATTTTTTTGCTTAAGATTTTCTTGACAGTCTGACTTGTAACTAGGGCTGATTTGGCTCAAGCAAGTTGATGGTCCATTAAGAGAAACAAACTGTTAAAATGTATAATGGTCATAAGTAGAGGACTTTTCCATCATACTGTCGGGACTTTGGCATCGTGCCAACTTCAACCAGTATATGAGTAGTCAAGAATGTGAGGCACAATGAAATAGAAATAAAAATTTGGCTTTATTTATCCCAGTCAAATACAGCATGTGGATCAGTACCCATGCTATATGAAAGATTTACTTCACTCACAGCCTCTTTAAACAAAGTGAATAAGATATTTCCCAAAACAGCACTGCTGCTGATGATAAAGAAACTGCAACCAGTTGTGAAGGCTCAGTTCTTCTCAAAACCATAAATTCTTTTCATTGGTTTTATGAACTTGCTACTTTTTTTATCAGTATCTATCAATATACATCTGTGATGCCTGTCCCCTCCAGGAACTCCCTCAATAGGGTGGCCAAGGTAGAGTCTCCATAACTTGTGCGTGAACTACTTTTATCACTTTCTGAATTTCACTTATATCGTGCAGTTGAATTTCAAAACATTGCAGTTCACCCCCATGATAAGCTAAAAGATCTTGGTGTAACTATATCTTCCACTCTATCCTGGAAATCTCACACAGTGAACATAACCAAATTTACTTTGCAAAAGCTAGGGTTGCTGAATTTGTGCAGCAAATATTCTGATTAGTTATTTCATATCTTCAGGGTTTTCATTTCCCTTAGTGTGGAGCACTGCTCACATATGTGGCTGTTTTTCTGCATTTTTTGCCAGGATGGAATCAAATGGTGGTGTAGTGTTTAGCATTCTTGACTGTGATGCATTCACAGGCAGCACATAGGTTCAAATCTTGGTTATGGCAGTCAGTCCACAGTCATCCCAGCTGTTCATCCACCCGTGGGGGTTGATTGCTAAAATGGGTATCTGGCTCAGGTTAGGATATTTATATATATATAGCATTAATGGGATGGCTTTGATTAGGGCCTGTGCTGTCTCAAAAAAAAAAAAAAAAAAAGAAATCCTTATTAACACACTTGCTATTGCCTCACCTCAATCATCCAATTTTGATCACTGTGTTGTTGCTTTCTTTTTTGTTTTAGAGGTATCATCTCAGCCACTGCCCTCATGAGCTGTCTGCATGTATCCCATTACCTAAGATCTAAACCCATGATACACATAAGGTTGCTGCTTCCCATAGTTTATTTGTAGAGACCAGCTACTTAAGGATTGATCATCATGATACTTCCTTTCCATTTACATTAAAGGTATGGAATTCCTTTCTTTCTTTTGTCTTTCCTCATATAACCTTTCCATCTTTGATAGTCGTGGCTAAAATCACTTAAGAAACTAAATTAATTCCTTCCATATTTTTTCACACTTATCTTAGAGTTACAAATCAAATAAGAAACATAGATATTAAGAAAGTGCAACAGCAAAATGAAGCCTAATAATATAACCAAATTCAATTTCACATAATCTGTTTCAACAAAATTACACTCTTGGTCCTCACATTGTCCTGTCTTTACAAGGATGCTTGTTTGGTCAAAGATTGAAGTCATCAACATATATGTCATGTCACTTTACAAATTTATATGTCAACATTGTGACCAGTATCATGGCCACTAGAATGGCTCGGAAGGAAGGGGCCAGTTACCATGTATTGCTAGAGATGGGTAGGGTTTTGGCAAAGAGGTGTCTGTTTCTCTTGAGAGTTTATTTATTAGTTACCCTGCAAGGCAAATATGCCATGAATTTGTCCTTTAAAAAAAGTGGAAAGAGCTCGAAAGCATTATGAAATATATGAATAAAGAATTTTTAATACCCCCTTAAGTTACTTTATTATTTAAGGAAAAGAATACAGAACTCTTAATGGATACTGTGTTTGGCAAATTAGAAATATGAACCTAGTTTGTATGTCTGCTTTTTCAACAACTATGGTGTACGTGTATTCGTTTCCATTAACTATAAAATGTTGGTAGATTAAGTTGTTTAGGAAATCTTCAGTCGTGTATTTTATTATGACAGCAAAGCGTAATATGCTTCGTTTCTTATACTGATTGCTGAAATTAATTTAGTTCTGTATCCCAGTAGAGGCACATCCAGTGTTTTCACAGTCTGTGCCACTATTTACAAAGCAGGATTGCCAGCCAAAGTAAGTTTAGCCATTTCAGTTTGATAGAAATTTTGTAGATATATTTTGTCATGGTATATTATTTGTATTCTAATGGTTTATAATAAGGTTGTTCTCATGTAGCATATTAGATATGCTGAAGATAAAGTTAGTGTTTCTTACAAAGTGACTATGAGCAGGTGAAATGATTTCAAACAATTTTTCAGTGGTTGTGGGATTCGAATCTTATTTATCCTTGACACCATTATAAAAGGTATTATGATTGAAAACTATACAGTATCTTTACACATTTGATTATCAGTGATATATATATTCAGAATTGTAAATTAGAAAAATTAATTTAAAAAAGAATGTTGCCATTGGAAGACAGTAGTCTCTTTTTCTGAATTTGTCCTCAAATGATCAAATGTTGAAACAAGATGTCACCCTATGAACTATTGGTTTACAAGAATGGAAGTGAGTGAATGATCCCATTTCATTATCTTTTCCTGGCACTGCCCCATTGATGCAGGAAGTGTCAAACAAGTCTGAAATATATATATTTTTTTCATACATATTCACCTTTTCCCGCATTAGCGAGGTAGCGTTAAGAACAGAGGACCGAGCCTTTGAGGGAAAATCCTCACTTGGCACCTTCTCTGTTCCTTTTCTGGAAAGGCAGAAACTGGAGGGGAGGATTTCCAGCCAGGTACCCATTTTATCGACCAAGCCCTTGGGGTGGATGAACAGCTGGGTTGACTGTGGACCGACTGCCGCAACCAGGATTCGAACCTATGCGCTCGATGCTGGGCCCCCGTGAATGCGTCACGGTCAGAGACGCTAACCGCTACACCACGGAGATGCCCTTAACTAAAGACCAGAAAGACCTATCCGTGGATGAAGAGGACAGGTTATCGCCCTTCCTTTGAATAAAGGAATGCTTCGCGTCACGAATAATTAGTTTGCAGCGATTACGGGCAGTGATAAAAGCTGAATAGGAGCCAGGGGTAGGAAAGGTCTTCCATGCCCGATACGCCTGATCCCTTCGCGGCGACTTAATCCAAGTGTTCAAAATTCTGAACAAGTTCTATAATGTAAATCACGAATATCTTTTTCGAAATACAAGAAAATACGTTTACCAGGACAAATGGAAAAAAAAAAATTCAATGCTAAAGGATGTAGTACGGACGTGGGAAAAAACTTTTTCCTATTGGTGTGTTGAGCACTGGAATAAGTTACCGTCAGACGTAGTGAATGCTAAGATTATGAATACCTTCAAAAGTCGTTTAGACAAATGCTTTATAAATTTAGGTATACTCTGAGTAAAATGCCGGAAATAAACTGTATAAACGACAGCGGTAACAGGGACAGTAGAAGGCTAATGTGCAGCAGAGGGGAGTCAGTGACAGCTTTAAAGAATTGCTGAGCGGAATTATATTTTCTTTTCAAGTTAAAATTTTTTTCTCCTTTAATAGACAACCCAGTCGTGGGCCAATCAGGCCTCCTTTTGTCTGTCTTTCTCATGTAAACTCATGTAAACTCATGTTATTTGTCTACAAGAGACCAATCTGAACAGCACAGTCGTATAGAAAAGATGAAGATCATGGGGTAGCCATCTATGTACACCAGAGCTTACCCCATACAGGAGTGCCTCTAAATTCTCCTTTAGAATCTGTCGCATCTAGAGTAAAATTTAATAAAAACCTTACCTGGCAATTTGGTCAATTTACTGTCCCAGTTCCAATGCACTTGATGACGATGAGTTCACCTCACTTTTCAGTCAATTACCCCACAAAAAAGATTAATTCTTGGAGATTTCAACCCTCATCTTCATCAGTGGGGAAGAATGCGGGCAGACTGTCGTGGGAAACAAATGGTAAATTACATTATCAATTCTAATCTCTCTCCTCTGAACGATGGTAGTGGAACTCGTGTAGATGACCTGACAGGAAACATCTCAGCCATCGAACTATCTTTGTTACCCCAGATATACTAAATGACATCACTTGGGGTACTTATACATGCGACAATAATTATCAGGCGATCTCCGTTTAGATTTAATTATAAGAAAGCAGATTGGTTATCATTCTCAAGACGAGTCGTCCTAGATATATCCGGAGATGATATTGATTCAAAGGTCAATAGCGTAACTAATACCATCCTCATGGCTGCTGAAGCCTCTGTTCCGAAGAGCCTTACAATATCCACAAAGCATAAAGTTCCTTGGTGGATACCAGATTGCCAAAATGCACTTCTTGAGCGCAATAAGAGATACAGGATTTTCGACAAAGAGCCTTCAGATAACAACTTCATTGCATATAAACAAGCGAGGGCTCAGGTAAGAGCAATAAGACAAGCCAAAAGAGACTCCTGGCGTGGCTATGTTTCAACTGTCAATAAGGAAACACCCATCAGTCAGGTCTGGTCCACAATTAAGAAAATAACAAGAAAATATAGACAATCCTTCATCCCCCAACTTACCACGCAAGACAGCACCATCGACGACCCAGCTGGCATAGCCAACGTTATCACCAGGAGATTCTCAGGCATAAGTAGCTCGGCCAATTACGATCGACGGTTTTTACGCCACAAACGTCAGGCCGACCAAACAGTGACTGAGTTTGCCGCAGAAGATAAAAGTATACCATACAATAATTCATTTACTTTTAAGGAATTACTTCTTGCCCTGAAATCCTGCAAAGGTTCCAGCCCGGAACTCAGCAGGATAACCTATGAGATGATTCAACATCTTAGTCAGGCTAACCTGACTAAGCTGTTAGCATTGTACTATGAGATTAGGACGTCCCGAACGTTTCCAAACTCATGGCACTTTGTGCACGTCATCCCCATCCCAAAAAGTTCTGGACGCCTTACGAATATCAGTTCGTTTCGACCTATTGCATTGACGAGCTGCATTTGTAAGGTCAGGGAAAGAATGGTTAATAATATTCTTTTTATTAGAATGGCAGAATTTATCAAATGATCAACAGTGTGGATTCCGTAAACACAGAAGTACAATGGATCATTTAATAAATTTAGAACATAACATTTCAGACACTTAAATGTAAAAAAGATTATTTCATTGGAGTTTTCTTAGATTTGGAAAAAGTCTTTGCCATGACATAGCGAAACGGAATCTTAAGCAAACTTTATGTTGTTTGTTTAAGAGGTTCTTTACCTAATTTCATTCAAAACTTTTTAAATAATAGAACGTTTGCTGGCAAGGTTATTGCAACTAACGTAGCCTCGGACATATTTGTCCAAGAAAATGGGGTACCGCAAGGTAGTGTTCTGAGCCCAGCATTATCTAATATTATGATTAATGATATTCTGTCTCCAGCTTCCGTCCCTCGAAACCTTAAATATTCATTTTATGCTGGTGATTGCGCAATACGGCTCTCCTCGCCTAGTGCACAGTTTTCGGCTTTTGGCTGAACGGGTTCTAGCTGCTCTTGAGACCGTTCATCGTTGGGCGCTACAGCGGGGATTTAAGTTTTCACCAGTTAAAAGTGTCGCGGTTGTTTATACCCGAAAAAATAAACTCCCAAATTTGCAGCTAAAATTAGTCAACAACCCGATTACCTTCCGCAATAACGTAAGGTTTCTTGGATTTAAACTTTGACCGGAGATTAAATTGGAAAAAGCATATAAATTATTTGATAGTAGATTGTAATAAAAGGTTAAGTATTCTTAATTATCTCTCTGGTTGATTTTGGGGAGTCAACAGGAAATCTTTATTAATGTTGCGCAAGGCCCTTATTAGAAGTAAACTAGACTATGGTTCTCAGGTGTATACTTCGGCGAGCGACTGTGCTCTGAGAAGGTTGGATGTGTTGCAGAATAAATGCCTGCGAATGTGTCTTGGAGCTCTGTCATGTACTAGAGTTCCGCGACAGAACGTCGAGGCAAATGTACCTCCTTTGCGGCTGCATCGCGATGAACTAACGTTAAAATGTGGTATTCTGATGGCCAGAAGAAACATTACTGCCTCTCGCCTTACACAACAATACGAACAGTTCGTCGATAAAGGTGTCAGGCTCCTGGCTCTTAGAATTCACTTCCTGAGTGAGAATTCTGGTCTGAAAATGCAAGAAGTGGACACGCTGGTTAGAAATAGAATACCTCCTTGGGAGGAGTCAAGAATTAAGATTTAGACCAATTGGCTCCATGTGAGGAAAAGGAACTCTCCGGAGAGTGAGGTACAACAGCAATTTCAAAATGTCATTACAAATCATCACTGAGTCAGATGAAATTCAGGGCAACATGATTAATGAGTTGACTTCATGTAACAAAGATATCCTCTTGATTTGGGTGCCTGGTCATTGTAACATTTACGGCAGCGAACAGGCAGAACCGGTTGGCTGAGTCGACCTCAGAACTCGAGGAGGTTGTTGCGATCCCTCGGGAGCTTGGGTCCTGCCTTACCTTGGGAAAGAATTCAATATTTCCTCTGTGGCAGAATCAGTGGACCAGCCTAACCAACACAAGAAAATAAAAGCCGGAAGTAGCGGACTGGACGACCTCATAGAGGAGGAACAGAAGGGAAGTCGCGCTAACCCGTCTACGTCTCAACTGTACATATGGCACCCACCTACAGCTTTATTTACAGGAAATTTTCCGCCAAGATTGTTTGTTTGCTTAGATCGTCGGTCGGACCCTCGTTTTTGGTCCGACACGGGCCCTTGCCTGTTAGCGGCCCGTTTAATGTATGTTTATGCCCGCCAAGATGTCCTTAATGTGTATGTGGTCTACTGTTAGACTGCTTGAACATTTTGGACATCCGTCAAGATGTCCAACATGTTCAAGCAGTCTAACAGTAGACCACATACATAATCATTGCAATAAATATTGCCAAACCAAGAAAAGACTTAGTGGATAACTCTGGTGATAAGATCAATATAATTAACAAACTGATTACCTTTCTCATGGAAAAGGAAATAATCAAGATGACATAAGGTGGTTCACCGGCTCTACTCTGTGTCGGGGCTGTCTTCGGGGTGTGACTGCTTCTGCTTTGATCTGGCTGTGTGGTGGGCGAAGCAATTTGCTCATTATGCTGCAGGCCTGGAGCAGGGGTGGTCCGGCTTGGGGGCTGGTTCCGATATGATGCCGAATTGGCGAATAGCCGATGGTGAATATTTCATGATTATGTACGCACTGCATGCCATGGTGAAGACCTATCTCTAATCTGTCCTGTCTTTTCGCAGTCCTTCTGGCAGCTGCTTCAGTTGATGTTGTGCCGACTGGGTGGTGTTTCCTGCCACGTTGACACAGTACCCACAAACCAACTTTTTGTTCCAGTATCTATAGTATGTTACTATTATAATTATAATTATTGTTATTGTTATTATTATTATCACTGGTATTATCATTAATAATAATAATGATATCATTATTATTATTATTATTATTATTATTATTATTATTATTATTATTATTATCATTATTATTATTATCATTATTTTTATTATTATTTTTATCATTTTTGTAATTATTATTATCATTAGCACTATTAATTTTATTTCTATTATCCTTGCTATAATCGGCTACTTTTTCAGAGCGGATCAGCTTCATGGACACTCCCACAGTCCAGTACCTGGAGGAGGGCCTGGACTCTGAGCTTCGCTGTAACGTGGATGGCGACCCGTTCCCCACCATCGGCTGGCGCATCCAAGGCCGGAAGGTCGTTTATGGTAAGCAGTTATGGTAGAAAACTGACTTTCTGTTAACTACCATAGGAGGAAGGTCACCAACGGTAAGTTGATATAACAAATAAGTCGCTTACCATAAGTTGTCATTTACGGTAAATCATTATGGCCATCAGGTTGCTAACGGTAAGTGGTCTTGGCAAGAAGGTCATCTACAGTAAATCGTCATGGCTGTAAGGTCACCTGTTATATCGAAAAATGATTAAGGTTCCTCACGTCTTGTCATTCAACCCAACCCTCTTCTCTAGTAAAGAGTTTCCATCTTTATTCCCCCATAGCATTTCATGCAAGGACAACACTTTTCATGAGAAATTTTTTTGATGTTAATGATACAGAAACTTTGTAGTCTTGACGACGACTATACCTAGATTACTAAAATGAACAAATGCTTATTCACTTGAATCTGCTGTAATTAATTATGAGAGGGAACATTGCTTCCTTCAGGGGGTTACCTGACTTTCATCATATAGCTACTACACACTCCAGAGATATAATATTATGCCTGCAGGGACCAAGACCACCCAAATGTCCATCTTTTGTTTGCTATAATCTTAGATTACCCAGCTCCTGTGTACTAAATGTTAAGCATACTGTAGGTCATGTACCCATTAGTGTTAAGAAATCTGAAGCATCTTGGTATTCAGGCCTGTGCGCAAAGCTTTATACTAAACATATAAAGTTGTACGCTATTACAAGAATGTTTGATACTATTGACATGCCAGATGTATCCTGTCACAACCAACTCTCATCTTAGGGGTTCTAGCGCGATGCAAAATTTGATTGGTCACTCCAACCCTACCAAGCCAAATGTGCAACAGCTGTTAACAGCGTTAAACTCACATGATGATGTTCACCTTACATAGGAACAAAAGCCAACTCATCTGTAATGAGATCCTTAACCTAAGTATGTGTACACTTCAACATGTCACGCACTGCATAGCTCATAGGCTAAGTGGTTGAGTGGCCTATTGTCTCTATACTCAAGAAATTTCCCACAGTTACATATCATTCTTAAGATTTTATTGACAAGATCAGAGGACTCATTCTGCAAATGTACAAATGTTGAATTTGATGTAATTTCTTTATTCACCAAAGTACCAGCGGATGATGTGTTAGAGTATCTCGAAGTCAATTTAGTTGACTGTCAACAAGATCTTCCACTGCCTGTGTGAAAGATAATTGCATTGATCAAATTATATGTAACATCTTATTTCCTCTCCTTCAGAAATTTAGCTGCACTGTGGATAGTTCCCTCTCACCAGTGTTACCCCATATTGAGAGTATAATATTCTTCCTCAAATTAAACCACAGGACATGCACCGGTATAGGTATGTTAATGGTATCACAAGTATTTGGGAGGTTGTTCGATTTATCAACACATTAATTCGCTTGTTCCAATTTCTAGATATAAAGCTGAATGGAAAACTGAAGGGAAACTTCCTTTTAATTCTTTTGATCATGCGAGGAGAGAGATAACTAGATCATACAATATATAGGAAACCTACTCATCCAAGTGAATGTCTACATTTTTTCAGCAGTCACCCAGATCAAATCAAGAGGAATATTACTTCGGGTCTATTCCTGAAAGACCTAGAAATGCATAACCAAAACATCTGAAACAAATATCTAAATTGATAGAAAAATAATTAAAAGAGCAATGGTATTCAAATTGGTTTCTATGTGAATCATTAAGTGTGGCTAAAAATAGAAAATAACACAAGAAGTTAGCGCTCAAAAATATCTAAAGTTATTTTATACCCAGGTCGCATGTTTTATGTCCATATGTGTACAAACCAAGAGTAATAGCAGTATGATTCTAAGCTATCCAAACAACTTAGGCAGAAATCTTTTCATAGGCAGAAATTTTTTCATTATATATCCTCTGGTTCATAACTTTCCTTCTTACCAATGGCACAGGGTAAAAATTGACTAATATATATATTTTTTTTTTTCATACATATTCGCTGTTTCCCGCGTTAGCGAGGTAGCGTTAAGAACAGAGGATTGAG
>JAYMFT010148130.1:0-12679 GCA_038088735.1 Panulirus argus
CCTCCAATTTTTCCCCATTCAAACTCACTCCCCACCTAACTTGTCCCTCAACCCTGCTGAACCTAATAACCTTGCTCCTATTTACATTTACTCTCAGCTTTCTCCTTTCACACACTTTTCCAAACTCAGTTACCAACTTCTGCCGTTTCTCACTCGAATCAGCCATCAGTGCTGTATCATCGTCGAACAACAACTGACTCACTCCCCAGGCCCTCTCATCCCTAACAGACTACATTACTCGCCCATCTCTCCAAAACTCTTGCATCTACCTCCTTAACCACCCCATCCATAAACAAAGTAAACAACCATGGGGACATCACACACCCCTGCCGCAGACCGACTTTTACTGGGAACCAATCACTCTCGTCTTTTCCTACTCGTACACATGCCTTACACCCTTGAAAAAACTTCTCACTGCTTCCAGCAGTTTACCTCATACATCATTTATTCTTAAGACCTTCCACAAAGCTTCCGATGCGCTGGTGCACCCAATTTCACACATGTTCTTATGTATCACTGTAAACACTTAATTACCTGTTCATAAGTCCATCCATGACCAGAATTGACCTTCAGCTACCTGTGGTGTTCCCTCAGGTCAGCGCAATGGGCAGGGGCTGACGGCGTGGCAACTGGCAGATAAGAACGGCCACGAGGACATCGCTGCCCTGCTCAAGGTCGAGACTGGAGTCTTCCCTCGACCTTCTGGACCCTCGACCTTCGTTCCAGCTCACCCTCTCGACCTCGATCGTCCGCCCACGCCTACAGAGACCAGGAGTATCAGGTCAGAGTCTAACTACGAACCTTGAGTTTCAGGCCAGAGTCTACTTACAGACTGGGGTAAATAGGTCAGGGATTTACATGGTCTACGTACGGACCAGATATATTGGGTTAGGGACTTACACGGTCTACCTACAGACCAAGAGGATCAGGTTAGGGACTTACAGGGTCTACTTCCAGAACATGAGTATCATGTCTGGTACTTGTACAGTAAGGCGTTACATCCGTCTCAAAAAGACTTCCAAAGAATTCCAGCGTCTCACTGAGCGACCCCTGAGTACCACGGTAAGACCCTGGAGCACACGACTCTTGGGTGTGAAGGCTTCTGGCGAACAAAGGCCTGGCTATCATACCCACAGGTCACACTACCACAGGAAAGGGTTACGTAAACTGACCTAGTTACGTCCACTGTCCTAATTACAGGTCACGTGGAGCTTCTGGATTGTAAATCCTTCTCCCCAAGGTAATTACAATAGATAATGACCCTCTCTCTTAAGGCTTTGGTTCCTAACCGATGCTACATTAACTACTAGTTGTACTCCAGAGGCAAAAACATGGTACGTGGAGTCAGTTGTATAAGTTCCACTCATATAATTTAAGAGGAATGTGAATTCATATTTGTTATGCTGGCTACTTCACATTAATTCACATCTCTTTCAATAATGTCACGAACGATTTACTCAGGCCTATAGTGTCTTTATATCTTCAACCGAAATTTTTAGATGTAAGGTGGTGCAAACAGCAGAGGTTAGAGAGGTCAGTGGTGAGTCAATCACAGATTTACAACCACTGGTCCAAGACCACTTCAGATCACGGTCTTATCGCCATCACAACACGAAGTTCTCACTGGATACCTTGTAATATCTCGTGTGATGGTCCAGCAATATGGAACTCAGCGTTAGCCATCCACGAAAGATCAAAAATAAACAAACGATCAATTCAATCGGAAAGATATATTACGGTAGGAGATCCTGTGAGACCACCATTTGGTAAGGAGTTAAAACACTTAAGGAGTTTTCTATAATATTATTACCCACTGAATAGGAATGTACGACCCTTGACTGTGATGGCCTTTTCTGTGATTTGTACCTTATGGTTTAGGTTTTGATAAAGGCCAGGGTATCATACTCAATGTTCGTACTGTCTTGCTCAAAGGGCACTGGTTGACAACTCGCCCCTGTGACCCACAACGAACTAACCGATGGGATTTTCCAGGTCGTCTGTGCGCCGCAACAAACCCTGTGGGAAGGTCCACACCGCCCCATCCGCAGGCCCAGGCCCCACGGACCCTCTTCCTCCTCCATCGCAGATCCTCCACTGCAACGACTGCCACCGGCTCGTGGCCCCAAGGAGGAAGCGCAGCATCAGGGCTTCTCTGGAAGCCGACGGGGCCTTTAAGAGGGAGAAAGGAGCCCGCGTGTGCGTGTGCAGCGAGGCCGAAGACTCTGAAGCCGAGGACGTGTTCGGCCGCGATGCTGGCGCCAAGTGGGACGCCCAAGACACGAAAATACCCACGTCTCGAACAAGCAGCAGCCCCAATACCAAGACTGAGACAGGGCTAACCAGTGACCATACCAGCAAGGGTGCGACGATACACAGCGGTGGTCACACCAGCAGGGGTGTGACTGGACTGAGCAGCACTCACACCGGTAAGGGTGCGACAGGGCTCGGCAGTGACAATACCTTTACGGGTCCGACAGGGTTGATCGCCGGTCACATCAGCAAAGGTGTGACAGGACTGAGCAGTGGTAACGCCAGCAAGGACGCCACGGGGCTGATCAGTAACCTCACCACCAAGGGCGCGACGGGAATCAGCGGTGCCCATATCTCTAAGGACACCACAGGGCTCTCCAGCGGGTCGGCCACAAAGGCTTCGACAGAGGAGAGCAGCGACAACTGCCCTACGGCCAGCGCCAGAGGGAACCGAGGGGCAGGAGTGAGGAGCATCATCGGCTGGCCGAAGAGCCACGACTTCGCTGAGAGGAGGAGGAGCGAGGGTGAGGCAGGGGACAGGTCGCGAGCGAGGAGCGAGCCTGTCCGAATCGGGGCGCCGGACCAGGAGGAGAGACGGGTCCTGGAGGAGCTTATGCGTGGCCTCAATGTCTCGTACAGCCCAGGCTCAGGTGAGGCCCCTACCTACTCTCTGCTAAGGCCCTCGCGCCACAGGGACAGGCACACACTCCCTCCCATCAGACATGAACTCAAGTGACACACTCACGAACTCAAGTCAATCACAGACTTCCTGAAGTAACATACACACACTTGGTACGGTAAAGTGGGCCAGACTTTCTGAAGTGAGACTTGTGTACTTAAAAGTGAACTGAAGACTTCTAAAGTGACACATAATATGAAGTGCCCTACTGAATTTCTAAAGTGAGACACGTGATAAAGTGAGATACACTTTCTTAAAGTGAGACACAACTGAGTGAGAGAGACAAACCTTAATATAAGACTTAAAGTGAGACTTACGTTAACGAAAGTGAAGCTGTGACTATTTGAACGTAAAAGACACACGTCAATAAGTAAAGTCAATCTGTGCAAACTGAGACATTCAAATATAAAAAGTGAACCGTACTTCCTTAAGCGAGACAGAGATACATAAGTGAGCCACAGACTTTCTGTGTGAGACGTGCAGGTACCTGAAGTGAGCCACAGATCTCTCTGATCGTGAGACACTCTTATGCTAAAGCCAGACTGAGATTCTCCGAGTGAGAAAATCATATACTAAGGCCAGAAACGTATCCAACATATTACGATACCCTGAAGTGAGACGCATTGCTTGAGACGCAGTGGTGCACAGACTGAGACATAATCTATGCTGCAGTAACAGCCCCTCCTGCAGTGGGCTCTGGACTCTCTATATTAGGAAACACACTCACATTCCACTGCGGCGCACCCAGGCCAGTAAGTAAGAAATATACGAGGAAATGACAAAAACAAAAAACAATTAAATTAATCCAATAAAGATATGGATAAGCTGCAAACACAACTATACTGGAGTTTATATATTTGCATACAAACACACTCACTGGGGTGTATATCTGTGAATTTATAATGGTAAGACAGTGTGCATATACAAGATTAAAAGATTGAAAAACGGGGAAACACAAGTGTAGAACTCTCTGTAATCACATTCGCTGTGTGTGTGTGTGTATGTGTGGTGTGTGTGTGTGTGTGTTGCTTCACAATATGTATATAGTTAAAATGAGAAACTATTACTATGGAGCAGGAGAGATGAATTAGGGGACACGTAAGTGGAAGAGAGATGAGAGGAGTGACTGGGTAACGGTGTTCCTCATGGAGGGAAATGCCTAGTGGAGTGCCACAAGAATCATTCCTGGAACCTGTGTTGTTCTTGGCTGACGTTCATAACATACCAGAGCGGCAGTACCATCATACGTCCGGATACTTACAGGCAAAACAAAACTAGTACGGTAGATACTGCTACTGTGAAGGACTGAGAAATAATGCAGGGGTGGATCTATATGCAATAGCACCTTGGCGGAATAAACTGATCATGAGGTTTAATCAGAAAGTCATATATGAATAATGGGGTGAGGATCAGGAAGACCTCGATGAAGCTATAGGTTGATTGAGGAGGGTTTAGAAAGGGATCAAGACCGTGAAAAGGTTCTTGGAATACTGGTGTAAAGCATTTCAGTAAATACACTGGGGAGAAAATCAGAGCAACTGATTTGTCATGCATGCGAATAACATCCAAGTTTACGAGTGGAAATATGTCTTGAGTGTATACTACGTGGGACCCGAACCTGAATAAAATGTGTCCTTTCGGAACTCCTCTTTATTTATTACTACAGACGATGTGGAGAGAGGGCAAAATTGATTAACCAAAATTGATGGCCAAATTGGCGGGTCTGGGCTAAGAAGAAAGGATGAGTCTGATGGAATTCCCTTCCCTTAATATCTAAAAAGGTTAACAAAGGATCTCATAATAAGGACTTACTAGATTTTTTTTCAGACTAAGTGATCTGGATTGGAAGTGATCATTCAAAACTAGGATGGAGAAAGATCGGAAACTTGAACAGGAAACAGTGTTATGTAAGGAAATATTTTTCCATTAACAGAATGACAGGCGATCGGAATTCATGTTAAGTGAGGACGCTGTGTGTGTGTGTGTGTGTAAAGGATCTGAATGTTTCCTAAACAAGGCTGAACCATTATATGCATTCAAAGGGACGGGATAATATGGGCATCCCATCTTCTCACATTACTCACATACATACACGAAATAAATCGCAAACAACCACACAAACGAACTCAAACTCACACCGCCAAACGAATCAACATGAACTCACGGGAAATGCCTATGAAATTTAGCCAAACCTAACTCAATCTAACCTATTAATCTAACCTGCCCTAAACTTTAACTTTTAGTGAAGAAAATCCCGGTCAGTCTTTACAGAACAATAACCACTTTGTTAAACTTGAGCTTCCCTAGCACAAACTTGAGCTCACCTAACTCCACTTGAGCTTACCTAGCTCCAACTTGAGCTTATCTAACTCCAACTTGAGTTTACCTAACTCTAACTTGAGCTTACCTAACTCCACTTGAGCTTACCTAGCACCAACTTGGGCTTATCTAACTCCAACTTGGGCTTATCTAACTTCAACTTGAGCTTCAACTTGAGCTTACCTAACTCTAACTTGAGCTTACCTAACTCCACTTGAGTTTACCTAGCTCGAACTTGAGCTTATCTAACTCCAACTTGAGCTTACCTAACTCTAACTTGAGCTTACCTAACTCCACTTGAGCTTATCTAACTCCAACTTGAGCTTACCTAACTCTAACTTGAGCTTACCTAACTCCACTTGAGCTTACCTAGCACCAACTTGGGCTTATTTAACTCAAACTTGGGCCTATCTAACTCTAACTTGAGCTTACCTAACTCTAACTTGAGCTTACCTAACTCCACTTGAACTTACCTAGCACCAACTTGGGCTTATCTAACTCCAACTTGGGCTTATCTAACTCCAACTTGAGCTTACCTAACTCTAACTTGAGCTTACCTAGCCCCAACCTAGCCTAACGTATGACTGTTGCAGGTAATGAGGCAGACACGGAATCGCTGATGGAGTGCGAGCGGCCGTTAGTGGAAGGAGACGAGACTACCTTAGACGTGCTCAGGATGAGCGGCACCAACGGCGGCAGCAGCAGCAGCAGCGGCGGCAGGAAGATCGCCATGTCGGGCGTGGCCGTCGCAGCGGCCCAACCCATGCCCAGGATCGGCCTCAGCGCCTCCACGCGATCCCTCAACCGCAGCATCCAGCACCTGGTGCAGGAGGACGTGGAAAACCGGCCAGAGCACAGGCCGCCCACGCCCGCACGCCCCTCGCTGCCCACACTCCTACCGGGGCGGCTCCTGGACGTGTCCCTCAGTGCCTCCCTGAGTAGCACGAAGAGCGAGGGACGCAACGCCCCTCCGTCGCGCAGGGTCACCTTCACGGCCTTCCCCCGGTCATCGTCGGAGCCCAGGTCGCTCACCACGTCCCCAAGGCCGCAGGACGACGATGACGCCGATGATGACACCTCGACGGACCTCCTGGACGCCTCCACACGCTCTGAGGGCTGGGACCACCTCAGAGGAGCCAGGGGTAGAGGCCCCACCTTCACCACATCTTCGGAGGGGCACGTAGTGCCTCTGCCACCCATCAACCGACCCAGATACAGCGAGGCTGGGAGCAAAGGGCGTAGCAACGTCCGGGGGCGTGGCGGTGGCGCGGGCGGGACTGAGAATGTCCTCAGCGTGGCCAAGAAGACGCTGGAGCAGCTGGAGACGGTACTGGCGCCCAAGGAGACGGCCGCCCTTCCACGCACCATCCCCAGGACCCGCACCAGCCACCAGATCCACCTGGAGACCTAGCAGGACCCGCGCCGCCCCAAGCCCGCACACACACGCCCCCACAAACGCACTCGCAAACACAGTTTCGAGCAGCGTCTGCACGAGTCGCATTGGTAAACAATACTGCGTGGTGCGAACGTCGTAATCTCAGCCACTCTTGAGGCAGGACCTGCTACCGATTGACCCGCCGCTTACTGGAAATGGACAAACCACTTAGAAAACTATGGTTAGATCCTCTCTGACTCTTTGGACAATACCTAGCGTACGCTTTTTGGGAGTTTTATGAATAAATGGTTTACACAACTGTCCTTTCAGTGCTTGACAATCTTCAGAAATTCTACAAGCATGTCCTTAAGACCATCTGATAAACATGACTTCAGTGTGCTGTGTGAAGCTTTGGACTTTTACCAACCTTACTTAAAAAAAATGAAAGACTAATTAAAATAATATATCTATGAAGGACTTTAACGAACTTACCTGAAAAAAAATGAAAAACTAATTAAAATAATATATCTATGAACAAATAAAACTAGAACAAACACATGTGTCAATATTTCATATACTTTCAACGAAATTAAGTAATGATTCTGCCAGCACTCAGTGTGATGTTCCGCTCATGGTAAGATTATGTTACGTATTTACTACTCAAGATGTTATACTTTGCTGGTCGTCTGTCGTCCCATCACAAATGCGTAACCTTGCAAACCAATGTTCTTGTACAAGATGTCGGGGCCAAGAGTTGACTAAACCATGTCATTTATTTTCAAATTATGTTTCAAAAACGCTAAATTCATGTTTTCTTTCTGCATAAACTTTTGAATTATATATTATATGACAGACCTTAAAAGGTAATGTAATACATATTGGGTAAAATTAGTGAGACATCGAATTTTGATTATCATTTTCGATATATCCAATTGTTTTATGTATACATAAATGTGTGGGAAAGGCCTCAAGAATTAACTTAACCTTGATGAGGGTACAGGGATGAACGCTGTATTTTGTTATCCCGTATAAACCAAGGGCAAGCTTAATAATGTGGCCGGCCAGTACACGCTAACTTGCCCTGGTGGTTGGTGTATGACCCACCGGCCACTACTGTGTGACTCCAGTTGCTCCGTCATCTGATTTTTCTCATTTTTTTTTCTTTCTCCACCAAAGTCATCTTTAATCAGGGATGCAACTGGGTGTGTCTGTTCTCTGGATCATATACACTATGACGATCCTCTCTGTTATTTAATTTATAATCACAAAACGCGAAAGTGTGTTATGTACTTTCTTAATCACTAATCAGTTTGTGGACTTAAAAGTCTCGTTTACAAGGATGGCGGAGTACAGCATGGGTGTCAATACCCGAATCAGTCTACACCAGTATCACAGAAAAAGTAAAAGTACTGTAAATATTTTATCCGCTGTCAATCGTCTGTGTTGCAGGGATGTGTTTGATACACAAGTGTAAGTAACTGTTCTAAACTCTTTTTCTTTTTCCCTTATCATGACTTTGTCCTTAATTTGTTAGCTGTAAGACAAACGCCTTTCACTCAAAATGTCAAACTTTTCCCCAGAGAATTTAGTTCACAAATATCCCAACATTTTTAGACTGCCAACGCAATGCTTGCGAAGGTTCTCGTTGTTATTTCTACAAGACGGTAAGAACGCCTCCTCTGTGCCTTGGTTTATAATTCTTACCTGTATCCCAGAACTTTATGGGATGCCGTGGGTCTGGTTAGCCAGGTTAAGAATGAGAAGTTGTGGCAAACTAGGTATAATGTGGGTCTGATCCGCTAGGGTGTTGAAGGCAGAGATCTGATTTGAACCGACTAGGCTAATTTAGGAGGAAGTCTACCGGACCTCGTCAAGGAGGAAGTCTACCGGACCTCGTCAGCTAGATTGTAAATGCCCTACTTCCGATCTCCGTACGTCTTAGTATAATAAGTTGAGATTATCTGTTGAACCTTCATAACTAAATGTAAAATGTTTCAGGATTATGCCTCTACCCGTTTTAGCAGGATGGCTTAATTTATTGAGTATAATACTTTGGTTCTTTCTAACAACGAAGCCTCCCTTACAAACAAAAAAATTCACCGAAAACGACTGTTTAACTTCCGAAATTCAATTAACTACACCATAAACACGAAGACAAGCTATCCAGCATAAAGACTAGGGCTCTGTTTTCATCTATACCACGAGTAGCCTACTGTAATCTCAGCTTTTGGGTGTACGAGGTTAAGCTCAAGAGATGTATTGTCCGTGAAGGGGAAATGGGGTTTGGAAAGGTAGATTTATGACCTTCGCGCAGACTTGCAGGAACCATGATCCTGCTCGTCTCCAGCAGTGGGTATTTAATCGCCCTGGACTTTTCATCTGCTCGTTCGTTGTATAAACACATCGTCCACAACCTACCCACACGCACCGTTACTCACTAAATACGTTGTTGGATGTACATTTCGTACCAATGGATTATGTAATAAGTAGTGACGTCAATGATCCCTATACTTCATATAGCCGGAATACTTTTGTAAACCATTTGTATGTATATACCTGAAATGGTGGTGATGGTAGCGACGCGTAACCTAGCCCCAGCGAGGACCACTGTATGCCTTATCATCATTCCCGCTACACTGCCCTCGGCTTGCCTAAGCAAAGGACTGCCTGTGTTCTGTAACTTCAGACAGGTCGGGCCCACCACTCCTTTTCCCGAAATAGAACGAGAAGACACGTAACTCTGATGCCTTGACCTTTAAAATACAAAAGCCCTTTCCATGGGTTCCGAGAGTATATTATACACAATAGGAACCACTCAATTTTGTTCACTTAGTCGTTTCTTCGTCGTTATCATGATCCCAACAGCGTTTATACTTTTATGTATAGTAGAATCAAGTCTGTAGTTACGTTAGGAGCCTTATTTCTAATAGCTGGGTCGTTCCCATGATATTCTTGTCGGTTAAGTGCATTCAGGCTTCAGCTACTGAATGGAAAGCAAATATTCATACAACAGTTCACCTTTTTATTGTTCACAACCAGTGGAACAGGCATCCCCATATTGGCCATCTGGCGTCTGCGTGTCTGGAGTGCTAATGTAAGGTGTCGGGGACTAAGTGCACATCCAGCCAGAAGACGCTCCACTTAGCAAAGCCTAATGACGCCCTATTTAGCTAAACCTAAATGCCTACCCCTCCCCCCCCCCTTCCCCTGCAGTTTTCTTACCTATCCAGCGAGCAAAGGAAAGCTGAAGGTTCAGTTCCCTCCGTTGTCATTTTCTGGTCTAAAGCCAAGTTATTCTTGCTGTGTTATCTTGAAAAGCACCATGTGTAAGCTAGGTTGCCTATTACTAACTTTGACAGACCTAATTTGCTAAGCGTAGCCCAAGCCGTTATTTACTTAGTTAAGGAAAACCTAGTTTTGGTTTAACTGCAGCCAACTTTGCTTTCAATCTACCCAAACCAAATTGATTTTACTCTTGTCTTGTTAGTTTAGCTTAGCCTTAAGTTAATTTGGTTTTCACCCAATTAACTAAGCATATTTGATACCAGATATTATCTCTTCTAAGTAGCAAAGCCAAGATTGTTTCATATTTACCCACCGCAAAGCCTACCTATCCAGGATTTTTGTTTTATTTTAGAGTTTTTAGTGAAACGAATTCTCAGCCGAATTCCGGGAGAGCTAGTGAACATAGGAGTCACCTCGCGCCCTATCTGTAAATACTGCAATACTGGACTGTGATTATAATTTGTGTGATATGTTTGGCTATCTAATAAAAGTTGTATGTTCAAACATGTGTGTTTTAATTTGCAACGCTATCTTCAAGTCTGTTTACAGGGAAAAATTTAAAGTCTTGGAAATGAAAATGACATTTAGTCTTCAATATATATATATATATATATATATATATATATATATATATATATATATATATATATATTCTATTTCAGTGATAGGGACTGACGGTGAGTGAAATAAGCGTCCACTTGGCTAAGCCTAGCCTAACCTTAAACCCGTTTATTTAGTTTATTACGGCTAAGCAGGGAAAAGACACACATTCCTATATAAGGAGAGATTCGAAACAAGCTTCAGTATACTTACACATATATCAATAAACTGTCAAACGATAAATAAGGTAATTTCATTCATACGATTACAAGAGAAAAATACATTTTCAAACGACTGGATGATATCCTTTTCGGACTTGAGCATTAAATGCTAGAATTACTGTCACGGATGACGAACACTTTGTAATGGAGGCGTCTAAGTTTTTGTAACTGTGTGCAGACCAGGAACCTGTCTAAATTTAGCTCTTGCCACTATGTTTCGTGCAGAATCGATGACGTAATTTTGCACGGTATGAGGCTAATTGATAGGGTCCGCAACGTATGCACACAGTTCATAACGAAAGCTAAAGTTTATATTCTTTGTCTCCTGTTTCGGATGTAACACAAGATGTCTTGCTGTAAAGTAACAAGACAAAGTTGCTGTTTACTGTACATACCTAACTCCTATGCAATTCCATTATGGATATGTTGTTGTTTATCATTATGTCAGTGCATCCTGCATGATATTAACACTTGGTCTGTGTTCATTGTATTTAAATGGGAGACATTAATTTCAATACATAATACACTTAACAGGGACTATTTCCATCTGTCGGTGGATGACCATCCCTACCCCTAGGTGAATGAGTTTGTCACCTCTGCTACTGTTATCAAAAGGAACTGTCAGAGAACAAGACAACATGCCATAGATATAGACCGCCATTAAAAATATGTACTATACATGAATTACTTAATCATGCAGTCAATCAACAGAACAAATTTCAGTTCAGCCTGTGAACCGAGAAAGCTTGAACTAACTTGTATAACGCGAAGTTTCTCTGTACTGCTGAACACTAAATCGTTGTTACTGCTCAATTCCCTGTGGTACAACCGCTGAACTGCAGCTGCTTGTGTATGGTCACCTCGCCATGAAGTTCAGGTTTGCAAGCAGTAAATAAAATATGAACAATAGGCGAGTAACAAAGTTTTAATGAACACGATTTTGTTAGCGTGTCATAATGTATTAGTTTAAGGACACCAGAGATAATTTACAAACGAATGAAGCTCTTCCATTGGTTAGCGGTACCAGTGATTCTGACGGGATTCATGTTATTTGAGGAACTATCTATTTTTTCAATACGAGTGATAGAGCGGAGGGGCTACGAGGATCAGGGAAAAACGTGAAGGTCAACGTCAAAGTAAGGCAGAGCTCTTACGAAAACCAGACCCGCAGCTGTGATGTAGAAACGAATGAATCGACTCGCTGTGTAGGTGCTAAGTGGTGGAGCTACCAGCCGTTTTTTTTTTAGCGTAAAAACTTTAATCAAGAATGCCTTTTTTAGGGGGTTTGACAAGACGATGAAAGCATGGGCGCGCCTGCTGCGTTTCGGTAATAAAACAAATATAAAAAATACCTCAGACGCAAGGTGAAGTAAGGCGTTTGCAGAGGTTATCTTATACAAGATTCACTCTTATGTGAACCCTATATTTTTCCTTCTCTTCACAGTCCTCCCCCTGTCATTAACTGTACAAAATGATACTGCTCCAAGCATTGCGTCGTAGACTTGGGTAAATTGTCATTAATCGTAAGGAAGTATACCGTTAACAGTATCTCCTAAATTTAATTACAATGAACACTACATCATCTAAACTAAAACAAAAATTCCTTTTCGCGCATACACACACACAATATTATTATTATTACTATACTTGATCGCTGTTTCCCGCGTCAGCGAGGTAGCGCCATGAAACAGACGAAGAAAAACTCATCCCCCGCATACACACATATATACATACATGCACACATATGCACCGTACATGTATATATACCTACCAACATATACATACATACATACACATATACACATGTACATATTTAGACTTACTCGCCCCCATCCACTCCTGATGCCACCCCGCCCCACGGGAAAATAGCACCGCCACCCCCAGCGCCGGCGAGGTAGCGCCAGGAGACAGATGAAATGGCCACATTCGCTCACACTCAGTCTCTAGCTG
>JAYMFT010148141.1:0-12679 GCA_038088735.1 Panulirus argus
TGTGTGTGTGTGTGTATGTGTGTGGTTGCGAGGACAGGTGTTCAAGGTATGTGATGGTCTATGTGGGTGTGTATCGTCCACTATGGTCGTTTGCTCATGACCATTCTACCTCGTCCTGGTCGTAATTTTAATGGATATTTTCTTCGTCCAAATGACAGATGACTTGAAATATACAAAAGCTGGGAAATATAATTATGAAACATACGTTTCGTACGTGTAAAAACATAAATACTAAATAACATCACTCTCGATATTATAAACTGCAGGTTTCATTCGTAAAAATTTTAGTATCATGTAAATGAATAGAAAAATAAATAAACTCCATTATGTATTGTCGCAATTACACGGCAATTCACTCTTTAAATAAACACAAAAAGTGTTTAAGGAATATCAAATGATATATGTGTTCCCTGGTTTTATGATAGCTATTCATGTCTCATTCATGATAGCAATAAAGTTTCCCCTGGGAAACTTACGAATCCCATAAGCAGGATTTAACCCCCATGGGAAAAGAATCAAACATCACCCGTGCTCAGCTAACAATGCCCGTTTGTTCCTTCTAAACACTAAGGAATGAAATCCATCTCTCCCTCTCACAGAACATTGAGTATGGGTGAAAAGTATACAGCGAATATAATCCCGTTCGGTACAGCGAGAGCGTCTCCCCTTTCTCTCTCTCTCTCTCAAGAACAGCAAGAACAGCCAGCGGCACAGCCGTTCGGAACGTGGCTACCTACCGCAAGGTGATCACAGCAGCGGGCCTCAGCTGTGCGGCCAGGGTTCACCCCCAACATATGGCCCAGTTCTTGAACACCCACTTGAGGGGAAAGCGGAAGCTCGACAGCCGGAGAGTTCGGCAGCCAGTGGTGTGTGTGTGTGTTTACATTCGGGAATATGCGAATATATTTACGCAGCATCAGAGTGTAGCCGATAACGAGGAGGTTCGCTGTGTAGTGTGGTTCTCTATACAAGACGCCAGTAGCTCACAGGATCATCACACATAATTACTCACTATCTGACAACGCGTTAACCAAAGGTTTTCCTTATCATTACCGATCTTTTCTTTTCTTTTTTTTCCCTCGCTAAACAACAACCTGTAACAAGGACAACTTTGATCTTATTATGGGCAGCAGGTTGTCGGGGGGTGACCTAAGGGATCTCCGAATCACAGACAACATCAACCTCTCCCCTTCAAGGGTGCTTAGCCTACGGTAATGTGGACACAGTAAATCATGCAGATCCTCGAGAGCCGATATGAAAACAGGGATCAGCCGCCGACTCGCGAGAATGTCGACGTGTACCCGCGACCTCGCCTCACCGCACGTGCTTATCAGTCGAAGCATCTGACAGGAACGCTGTTAATTGCATACAGAGCCTCATTACGACGCTGCAGACAACTAACGAACGTCTCGTATGACGACGGGTGTTGCAGACCTCAAGCCCACGTCCGTCCCCTACTGCCTGAAGAGCCAGCATGCGTCGTGTTACCTCACGACCTCCCCATCGACAGCTCCCGAAGGTGTTGTACCAGAGGAACTCGTGGCTCCTTCCCGACCTCTAGGTGCTGTGTGTACATTTTTTCCCAGCCATCCACACCTCGGGAACCGGGCCACGTCCAGCCCCTTCCTTCCGTCCGTAGCCACGTTGGCTGACCATATATACAGTACAGGCCAGTGGCGGTATCCCACGCTGAGCCATCAACCTGGGGGTCCCCGTGCCAAGAACCAGTTACTGTAACAAACAAGAGACAAGTGTACCGTGCAGGGAACACCGTGGAATGTACCACAACGGAACCACTTCTGCCGTTTCTGGTAATGCGGCCCTCTGGCCATCACACACACACACACACACAGATGGTCGTCCACCCCTGGCGGTCTTTAAGGATTTATGTATTTACTGATAGACGTATGACTTTTTTATATCTTCCTGCTGATGCCTTGATCATTACATACTGTCTCAGTTTCTCTTACTGGTCTACAGGGTGAGCCCTGGACTAACTATCTACCTATATATATATATATATATATATATATATATATATATATATATATATATATATATAGATATATATATATATATATATATATATATATATATATATATATGCTATATATTCTCTCTACATTCTAAACCTTAAATGTGTGAACAATTTACTTTTCCTGAACTCAAGATTAACGGTAATGAGGGTCTTGGTTCTGCAGTCGAGCATAGACACTGGTGGTGTACTCCCCACTCTACTTCTAGCGGTGAAAGTCAGGTCCACAACGTTCCTTATTCATCATCTTCACACATTTACAACGACGACTTCGTTCAAGGTAATACATCTATTTGTATTTTCATTACATTATTAGTTATCAATTCTTTTCGTTTATATTTTGCACGTGCTATTTCTTTTCTTCTTCTTCTTCGTCTTGTTTATTTTCCTCTTATCCTCAATTTCTTCTTCCTCTGTCATACGGAGTGGCTCCCAACCTCACTCGCAGGTCATAAAGCTGTAATACACAGCTTTCTATCAGCAAGCACCCAACAGCCTCTTCAGTGGTCAAAATACTGATGCTCATATACCTCACAGGTGGCGTGTGTGTGTGTGTAGCCCCGGCAGAGGCTGGGAACACCATCTGCCTTGGGTTTACCCCAACACATCAGTAAACAGGGCAGGCCATAGCACTAGTGGCCCGTCTTGTGATACATCCTCCTCCGTGGTACGTCTCAAGCCAGCCAAGCCAGCATGTCTGTCATTCCTGAAGCAACAAGGAATCTCCCCGTGCTGTTATCATCACCCCCTCCGCCCGTAGCCCCTCCGTCAGGTGGGTCCTCACCGGGGAAAGTCATCATAGCAGGCCTCCAGGTGAGCGGGAGAAAGTCCTGGCCCTCCGCCGCCTACCCACGCACACTCACACACACACACACCCGAGATCATTAACCAGACTACGTAAAAAGTAGTCTTCTGCCATTTCTTTATTCTACAATTTCCCTCGCAGGTAAGTAGCGTGAGTTTTTATGCCAAACTGGACAAAAATAGCAAACTACCTGTGCGAAGGCATATTAAACAGGGTCTTCAGAAACGCGCAAATAGCTGTAAGATACATGATATTAGAATGCTTTCGATTTCTTTCTCCTATGAAAGAAACCATATAAGCCTGGAGGTACTTAACGGCACAAGTCTCATGCGAAAGGACGATTTAAAACAGGTAGCCAGCGTTAAGTTTCGTTTTCTTTGTTATGTCTGTGCTTTTGAGCAATCAACTATTTTTCTTTCGTTGCCCTTACCATCTCACAAACTTGCATTAACAGAGAATAAACTTATCATTCCTCGTAACAAAAATCATCTAAATCAACAGAAACAGAAGCAGATTCATAACATAACATGATCATATGATTAACGACGAGTCTTCTTAGGAGTAACAGGAGAAATTAAACATCTTGAAATATTTCAGAATGGAGCTAAATGGGATTTCTCCGTTAACAAGTCGTACATTTAAACCGAAACCGTTTCCCTCGTATGATCCACGTGAGGGAGAGTTAAACCTGTAAAAACAAGGGCCAATCTGTTCACTGGACCAATCAGAACAGTATTCTGTTCTCCCTAGCCAATCTATGGACCACGACTTTCTTCACCGGACCAATCTGAGGGTGCTAGTCTGTTTTTCTAATCAGCGTGATAGTCCAGCCAATCAATATGGACAGCCCGGGTCTGTTACGAATGAATCAGCCGTGACCAGTCGCGGAGAACCAGCCCGGGAGCCTTAAACCTGCTGCTACAAAAGGGGCCAGTTCTGGAACCGGACCTAATAATAATAGCCAGACAAAATATGAACGCGAGGAAGCATTTCTTCATCGACAGAATTCTGGACTCGTGGAACAAGTAAAGCAGTCGAGAGAGAGAGAGAGAGAGAGAGAGAGAGAGAGAGAGAGAGAGAGAGAGAGAGAGAGTGTGTAAAAAGTGAATACCTCTGTAAAACTTAATAATGACCATAACGAAAATACAAGGACAAGAGGTGGGTCCACCACGACCGTACGAGTCTCTTCCCATGCTCATAAACAGGATATGCAAATATACAATAACACGGACACCTAATGCCTGAGGGAAGTCTCACACATCGGCGAAGTTTTGAAGAGGGTCTCTTGACACTCTGGCTACAGAGAAGTGAGATTCCATCTGGTCTATAGGCTCTGTGTGTGAGTATACCTCCTGCATGAGCCTCGTCACTTCTAACTGGATTGACTTAAAGTTGCTCTAAGGTGTGTGTGTGTGTGTGTGTGTGTGTGTGTGTGTGTGTGTGTGCACGCGCGCGCTCGCGTTTTGACACGCGTACATCCACATCGTCACTGAAGTCAAAGGCCAACTGATCTTTTCCTCCCAAGGCCTGAGCCATTCCAGACCACTTGTCACATAAGACGTGCACCAAGGGCGTTATCTTCTTTAACAAAAGCCTCAGACTACTCAAAAAATTGAGACCCATGACCTATACGACAGTTACACGGTCTTCATCACATCCTGAAGGCCTAGAGCACTCTTAGTGCGTAATAACAACAGCAGTAAAGGGAAACAGTCTATAGGTAACGGTATCTGTACAGCGAAAAATGGTTCAAAAACAATAATCTATCGTAAGAATTCTGGCGATTTAGTTCGTGTCTTTACAAGCAGAAATTCATTCACGTGCCTGGGTGCCTTCTGTCACATCCGCCGTAGCTCATCCAGGCACAATGATCCCCTGACCCTCCCTCTTCAGACAGCAGAGAATCGGTGTGATAATCCAAACCGGGTCTTTGGATTATATCAAAAACCATCCAGGGAAACATCTTACGCGAACGAAGTACTGGAGACACGGTTCCAGCGCGGAGGTCGGCAGAGCCAACACATCACAGCAACCGCCTGTTTAAGGAAACCCTGACCGAGAGAGGGGCGCAGTCTGGCGAGACCAGGCTGATCCCAGGCCTGTGAAGGCACCCCAGACTCATCGTCACTCACACTCTTCTTCCAACAACAGCTGGCAAAGCGTCCCCCATAACCCGGGCCGCCGCCGCTAACCACTAACACAAACCATTTCAATAATCCAACACTGCGAAAGTCGTAGTTGAGGTTCCGAGGTCAAGCGTGTCTCTAGAGTATGGGGTCCCCGCGGGCGCGCGCGTTCCTCCAGCCACTGGAGTCAAAGGGGTCAGGTTCTTGCTCTGTATTGTTGAGACCGGAAAAATTCAGTTCTCGATGTCACATTCCTCCTTTATCATCTCCTTCCTGCCGTCGTGTACACTTCAACCACCTTCCGGACGGTTCCTCACGTTACAAAATGCTATTTAAGTACAGGCAAGACGGCCGACGGATCATTTTAGCAAATATTAAGGTCTTGCATCCTATGCACTTGAACGTGTGTTCTGGAAAACGTTAAGAGGCCTTACCCACGAGTGTAACGGCTTGCTAATATTCTACAACTTCATCAGTAACGTAATTAAGTTTACGGTCTTATGTATCATCTGTCATGACTCCACATGATCTTACGTCAGGCGCCGGAAAAAAAAAACTCCACACACTGAATGTTACAACTCGCCAAATAATCCAGACAGGTTCGTGATCTTATGACAGCTTAACTGAACTTTAATCAGTTCCAAATATTACAATACAATAGTTACGAAGGCAGTAACGTTCATCATTCCACGGGCCTAACTTTAGCAAGTGCGACATCCAAAGATCCAGTGACAAAACTATAAAACCATATTAATCTAAGGCAGTTTAATGAAAATTAGTTGTGCTCATGGTCGGGATTCGAACGAGATTGTATAACTGCCAAAGCGGCTTCGAATCCTTCAAAGATTCCCATAATGTCTCCATAGAATTCAAACTTATTAATAACACAAGCGATCTAATACAACTTGAAAATAATACGAAGCACAGGGTTAAGCTTACAGCCACGAGCTCAGTTAATAGTAATATAGCCCAAATAAACCAAACCAACCCAAGCATCACAACACTAGTAGCGATGGTGTGTAACGTATCAACACAACGAGGATTTCGACCTCGGGTTGCAAAGTCACGTGACAGAAAAAAAAGAAAACGCCGTTTTCTATGAAGTGTTACGGGACTGGTATGTGGTGGGAAGCAGTGTGTTGCAGGGGGAGACTGGCTGGCTGGGACCATCAGTCGAGAGAGAGTACAACATCTGGCAATTACCGACACTCGTACCGCTCTGTCGTCTGTGGGAAATGTAATCAACTATTGTGGACGCAATCTGAAGTCGTTAAGCGTTTCACACACACACACACACACAGGAGAAACTCCAATCATGCTGAGCTGCGGCGGACACAGTGAGAGCCGATGGGTTAACAGCTTTGATAGAATGTTTCTCTGTGGGGGATCAGGTCGATACGGCCTCCAAACACCACAAACAAACACACACACACACACATCCTCAACCCGTGCCACCCAAGGCGTCAAAGTGACCTCCCAACTCATACTACTGTGCCATGCAAGAAGAGCCCTGTATGTATGACTCTAAAGACAGGCTCACTCGTGGCACTTAGGAGGATAAAAGAAATTGTGTCGTCAAAAAAAGATTACTGAATTTCTTTGACGTCTTCCCAGATATGTGTATCATGCCAACCAACACGATATTTGAACAACAAAAGGTAGTCATAGACGACCTCCCATATGTCCGAGAATTCATAAAAACAATATCTCTAACGCCACATCTCTTTTTAATTCCTTCAACAAGAAATTTATATCATACGACATTTTCTATGCTTCTGCATGTAAGTGTACAATCAATCCTTCTAATCTGTACTTCATGAGTCATTCTTAAAAAGATTGAAAGTGACAGAGAATGGGCAGTTTCTTCTTCTAAGAAAACGATTCTCAAGAGCTTGACGTGCAATGGGTAACTAAAGTAAATGAATCGTTCATTCAGATGAATTATCCATCTTTTTCTTTTGAGGAAATTTACCAGTCATTAAACATTTCATTTTGAAATATTTATTTCGAAGTAGGTAAATTTAAGTATACGTGTACATGTAATAACTTATTAAACATATGGGGAGGGAGCGTACATCTACAGACCCTATCTCAATCTTTCTTAATTAGTAACCTTTCTTTTCTATTTTCTATCGTTTCGCAGTTTCTTGTCATCCTATCGCTGAATCTCCCTCGCTAACTGCAAAGAACCACTCTCGACGAAAATGGTCAAATTGGTTCACAGACTTCAAAGTTGTCATTATATTTCCCATTTTCTTTCTTTCTTCCACTTTGGGTTAACCCATGGTTGTTGTTCTTTCCCTCTGCCTCAGAGATGCCATTAGTCAAGTACTGTAATTTTCTCTCTGCCTCAGAGATGCCATTAGTCAAGTACTGTAATTTTCTTTCTTTTCCTGCCCGCCCTTAGACCCTCTTTGACGGACGCATATGGTTCTTCATGGACATGACCAATACGGTGACGCGTAATGCGTGTCTGTGTTTACCTATTAGTATAGTACGGGAAGGGACCTCTACACTCCTGGGAGCCCCAGTGTGTGTGTGTGTGTGTGTGTACCAGCCTCGCCACTGTCATCAGCCAACTGAGATCTCTCCTCCCCAAGTTGCAGTTCGACACTACGACCACAATGAGCCCATTCCCTTAAAATGAAAATAATAAGGAAAAGTAATTCTCATCTGTGAACAAAATAATCCACTTCTGATTTTCTTTTGTTCTTACCATCATCACCATCATAACGATTATTATCACAATTATCATCATCATCAATGATCGCTACAGTTACTGTTATTATAGTCATTCTCATTTTCATTAATCATTCCAATCATTTTCGGGCTTGGGAAGCTACTTGCATCGCTAGTGACGCTCTGTGCCACTAAAATGATGCTACACCTGACAGCCTCAGCCAACACATCCAATTCTCTTTCACTAGGGGGTTAAAATATCATATCTAAGTCCTGGATAAGTGCTCAGTTCACAATCCGTTATCTTTTCATTTATATATCTACTTTCCTTTACTGCAACAGAGGATTTCCCTTTTGAATATACACAAAAGTGTATATGTACAGAAGACCGAAAAGTAATTTGGAATTACTCGTATTAAAACAGCATCTAGCAGCACCGAATGCCTGAAAGTAAGTTTGAATTAAGGAATTCAGTTGTTACCCGTCTCCTCTTCTATAGACATTACTCTGCTTTTCGGTCTAGAGAACTGGCTGCCTGTGCCCCTCACCGTTAGCTAGACCACGTAATGTTCGGCAAATTACGGCATCATATGAAATCAGCGTGGCCGTTGGCAGGTCAAGGGCAGGACGCTATCATGTTTCTTTCCCTACACTACACCAGTAAAATGCGGAGCTCTGCTTTCTCATGAATTCTTAAGCAGGTTTTCTAGTTCCTCCAAAACTTCTATTCTATTTCGCTTCTATTTCGTCTATACTTTCAACCCTTTTCAATTTCACTTAAGGCCTGGATTGGATGAGGAATTTCGTTCATGACCGGAACCATCGACATGCAATAATACCTTTTAGCTGAGACTTAACCTTCCATATTTCTGGATATTGGCGAAGAAAAGTGTGACGCTCCACCACTAGAGGTAACGTAAACTATCGGTCACTCAGTCTCCACTCCCTCAACAACCCACAGTGCACCGAGTAAGACGAACTGGCGTACGAGTTTCAGCACGGCGGGCAGCACTGACTGCTACAAGTTCGAGATGGTGCGTGCTTCAGAATCTATATCCATAAAACGAAACGAAAAAAAAATAAAAGTTTATTTACATATCCACGCTCTAAAGGGTCATATTCCATGCGTCCTGCTCAAAACTGGACCACAGCACTTGGGTCTGGACCTTAGTTCCTGGCTATAGTGACTGACACCCGTCTTAACCTGGGATTCGGTCTCACTCCATGCCTGCAAGACCCAGCCCGCCTGCAGGAGCGAGAGGTACAGGGAGAGGAGAGAGGGAGGGGGGGAGTGGCGAGCAATGTGGCGCGAGCGTGAAGGAAGCTAAAGACACACGGGAAGGTGACAAATGACAGCCTCCAGTTGTCATTATTGTTCGGCTTTCCCCCTCCTGGTGACTCGCTGGCTGCACCGTAGTGTTGTGTGGTGTTCCCCCACATCACCAAGATCACCCGCGGCATCGACGCAAAAAGCTGGAGAAAAGAGATGATAAATCTTGGCCCCATGCCACTGAAAGAATAAGATGAAGCACATCAAAGAACGATTACACTTACTCGAAGCAGTTTTTGATATTTTGTCTATCAACAGAAACTGATTTTCTTTTTTCCCCGACGCGGGTAACTGATCCGCTGTATAATCTACAGCAACCAGAATGAGCTGGTAATGCCTGGCCCACAACCTGGTTGTAACTCGCACCCACGCCTGGATGACTCCCTACAACCAACAACCACGCCTACACGTTCCAAACCCATCAATGTGGGTGAGGTTATGATTCAGAACTTGTTATGTCTCCAAAGTTATTCAGTGCCAGATGAAGCAATGAAAAGTGGGACTTGGGTTAAAGTAATAGTACAAAGGGTACACCCTTTTGTACTAAGTACCACTGAGACATCTCCTCCGTCTCGTAATAACGCAATGGCATGACAACGTACACTCCACTGTGAGACCTTCAAAGAATGAGGCCATAGTTTTATGACCGTCACAACTTGGAGTTAATATATCATGATAAGAGGTTCTTGCAAGTAACTTATGGAATGGCTTCTCACTAGCAGATAGACAAACTACGTTCCTACCGACACCACACACACACACACACACACACACAAACAAACAAACATACAAACACACACGCAAACACCTCTTCCACTACCCTAGGTTCTGCTACCCAATCTGGGAAGTTTCTCAGCAGTTCAAGGACGGCTTGAGTACACACACCTGACAGGTGATTTCCATATACAGAAGCCAGAAGAATGATCGGGCACACTTGCCACATGCCACGAGATAAGAGACACGGCAAGACGGGATGTTGTCGCACCTCACAACAGCCGGAAACCTGACTCAAGTGAAAGCCGAGTCAGGTATGTTTTGCTCAGCATGCAGCATGCTTCTTGAAGGACGTATAGGGAAAGGCAGATATGAAGAAAGAATATATGTGTGTGTGTGTGTGTGTGTGAGAGAGAGAGAGAGAGAGAGAGAGAGAGTCTTCCAAATCATGTAATTCGTTCTAAATCAGCCTCAGGAGAACACGTCAAAAATGGGCATACACATTACATACTACCCGAGGGAATCCGCCACATCGTTACTCAGCATTATTATCACTTGACCAATAACTAGAAATAACGTACTCCCACACCGTGCTCTCCTGCTGCAGCCCGCCCCCAACATGCCAGGCGCCACCTTTCTTGCCTCTGGAACCAACATCGCTCCACCGGACCAACGTCACTACGAAACCTGGACCAAACACACACATGCCATGCTACCATATCTGCTACATTTCCTCCTTCCGTAGCCAAGACGTCACCAACATGATAACCCACCTCTCCATCCCATAACCCACCTCTCCACCCTATAACCCACCACACCCGCAGCACCACAGCGCCTGTCACCGTCCCGTACCGTCTTGGCCACATAGCGGAGGAGGAGGTAGTGGTAGCGGCGTGGGTGGGTGATATTAGCCCTCCCTCCGGGTGACAACGCCTTCCAAACCTTTCATCCCTGGGTCTGTGTAATGCCACGGGATCCCCGTTTCAGCAGCGGGGCTGAGAACGTCGCTCCGTTAGAAGAGAGGGGGATGGAAGAGGAGTCACGGGAGGATAAGTGGGAGAGGAGGGCCTGACGACATCGGCTATGGGAGACGAAGGGGGAAGGAGAAGGCACCTCCTCCTCGCCCTCTCAGTACACTTAATTCAATACAGCATCTCGTCACGCGGTGGTGTCATTTGGCCTATTGTATTGAAGGAGGGAAAGGGAGGCGGTCGCCCCCGGGGTCCCTGCTCCCACACGACACGTCCAGGGCGTTGCGACACTTCCGCAGGCGGCTTTTGTCGAAGATGATGATGATGTTGACGATCGTGATGGTGAGGAGGGAAAGGACGACCATGACGATGACGATGATGAAAATTGACACTGTCGACAAAGATGGCTACAGCGGCGCTATGGATCACTATCAATGTGGCAACAGCGACGCTGAAGAAGGTGAGGAAAAGAGAAAAATAATTTAGTAGGAACTGAGTGCGAGCGAGACGAGGAGAGTGTGTGGCCACGCGAGGGGCTCATCCTCTGCAAGTGTGCGTCTCACGCACTTCACACGTACGTACGTGCACGACACCTCACACCGTCAGAACCCACGCCGCCACACTATTCTTCTCCCGACAACGTCCGCCCCCGTCGGGTGACCCACATCATATTCTGCTTCACAAGTGGATCAAGAGGGCTGGATCACATATGCTATTGTTGACATCGGACCTTCGAGAGATAACACAGTTTGTATGAGCTCTCGCTTTGTTGATATCTGACTATTTATATCTGTTATCGTGTAAACCCCCAAGACTCCTTTCACTTTAGGAGATCCTAAAAGCTTCAAGGCTGCGCTCCTTGTAACAGGAGGGAAATGATGGGACTCATTTGGACTGAGAATTCTAAAGGAGACTGTATACTCCCTTACGTCAACACACGACGGTACAGTCTCGCCAGAGGTGAATTTTCGCTCGAGGCGTAACCACAAGCAGGCGGAGTCCGGTAACACCTATCATCTACCTGTCTACCTACCTACCCATATATCTGTCTATTTGTCTAAGTGGTCTGTTACTCACAACCTTTCCATGAACATTATACGGATGGGTCGGGGGCCTTCAGCAGTCTGGTTACGTCTTTTCCAGATGTCTCAAAGCTTTCCAAGTCCTCCTTCCCACTCCTTAGTGGGTGATGGGGCTATGTTGTCCTCCGCCGCTAACTTGTCATTCAGCTCCTCGCTTATCTTTTAATAATTTTCTGCACCTCTTCCCTCTCAATGTCTTGGCTTGATTAGCTACTTTTCTTTTTTTAACACAATTCACTCATGATGAACTAATGGCAAAGATTTTAATTACCACAAGCTTCTCGACAACATTTTTTTTTCAAAAGTTTCTCTATTCGTTTTCCTAAATTTTCGTATCCTGCTGCAGTCATTCCTTGCTCTCCTACATCTTGCAAAAGTTGGGCTGGGTAGCTGTAGTGTCACCCGTAGCTCCTACAGAGCACATCCCTAAACTCTTACCATTTTTCACGTCTTTAATTGAGCCGCATCTTTTACCCATCCCTCTGTATCTGAAGTTCAAGGCAACAGTGTCTGCAGAATGACGGGTGACCAGCTCAGTATACCACCATTTATACGACTGTTGTACATATACAAAATTTACTTAAAAGCTACAGATGTTACTCTGTAATGATATGCAGCTCTAGTGTCTTCTCCACCACCACCACGACCACCACCACTCCTGGGGCGGGTAGTCCACATGTCCACCACAGAATCGAGTGTTGACAAGTCTGGCCCCGATCCCTTGCAGCCTCTAGCGTCTCCAGCCATATGTTGGTCCATCTGTACATGTGTGTGTATGTGTGTGTGTGTGTGACCGTCCTTTAGGTACACGTATGTGTGTGTGTGTGTGTGTGACCGTCCTTTAGGTACACGTATGTGTGTGTGTGTGTGTGTGTATGTGTGTGGTTGCGAGGACAGGTGTTCAAGGTATGTGATGGTCTATGTGGGTGTGTATCGT
>JAYMFT010148152.1:0-12679 GCA_038088735.1 Panulirus argus
AAAAAAAAATATATATATATATATATATATATATATATATATATATATATATATCCTTTCACGGAATCAGTAAAACATTTTATGGCGCGAAAATTTCAGTGACTTTAGATGTGTGTCGCCAGGAGTTGACTGGCGGGAATTCCTATCGACTTCGTAAATAACTTATAAAGTCCAGAGGTTAGGGTTGGGAGACACTGAACCTTTTGGCAGTGGCGCGGACATCACTCCTCCTACCACCAAAAATCTCCCACTACTATAAAACGTACGATACGTCATAACTCCAGTGGTGGGGGGGTGAATGTTACACCGCGATATTTTCAGTGGTGTGACTTTATTACACGACACTAGATTTTCTTCCTTGTCAGTGGTGTGAAGATACATGGGAAAAAAGAGAATTTTTCCCAGTGGTGTGAACTAATGACACACCAGACCGCAGTGTAAGGTGTGGACAAGCCTCAGCAGTGGGGTGGTCGCCACCTCAGAACACACTACACCCACTGAACGTTGTGGACCTTAAAAAAGGATACAGAGAAAAATCCCTCATTTTTATTTCAGCGTTGTGACCTTAAATTATCCCTTACGGTACCGTGCCTGACCTTAATTACCCCTAAAAACCTTTTACAAATGTCGGCCAGGCCTTCCTCCTGCCCTTACACCGAAACAAACCTTCCTCAACGATGGACAAAAATCAACTTTGTCGTCTTCTTTCCGACTATAATAATTTCGGTCATTTCAAAATGTACTTAAACAAATTGATTTTGATTACCCGAGGGGAATGGGGAGGGACCCCACCCCCACCCCCTTACTTAGAGCCCCGCTGGAGGGACAAACGTCAACCCTTTCCCTCACCCCAGATCTCTGGGGGGGGTGGGAGGCTGGTGTGCTGTTACCCCAACCCAGTGTGGAACATTCTAGTTGCCCTAATGTCACACCGCCACTGCATATTGTCTAGTGTGGAGTAAAGCCAAGCCACTGGACAGGTCTAGAGTGTGTTATAAGCCCACGCCACCACTGGAAAAGGGCTAAAAATTAGGGTGGTTTAAGTGTGACTCACACACACACACACACACACACACACACACACACACAGCCTACAGCTGTTCCCTTCAGCAGCATTAAGACAACAGCGCAGCGCCTCCTCAAAAAAAAAAAAGTCATTTAATGTGACCCGTCTCCCGAATTACGTCCGTCAAACACACTCCGACAGGATTCAGTCAGTCACTGGTCCGCTCTCCACGAGCACTGCGTAGATGGTATCTGTCTAAGACGGGTATGGTGTCGACATTGTCTCAGTCTACTACAAGGGGAGGGGGGTGTTTACGGAGTTGACTAGGGTTCCCATGGCGACAGAGCGTCTATACCACTGAATCTTCACTCGCATGTAAACACTGTCCATCCATCATGACGTCGTCTTGCCTCGCGTCCTCTTCCTAGATCACCTGTGCGTGTCGCCAACCACCCCGCCACCTTCTGCCACCTATCCTACCCAACCTCTCCTGAAGGCAAAGTGAATGGAATATATAAAGCGAGTGGCCCGCGAGAGAGAGAGAGAGAGAGAGAGAGAGAGAGAGAGAGAGAGAGAGAGAGAGAGAGAGTTCTGCGAGGATTTTTCCCACAGACTGTCAACAAGGGGCTTCTCTTCCCCCTTCATCCTGACTCACTCATTGGCGTCTCAGGATGCGGGTACCTCAGCTATACTACAACTACAGGAACGACAGCATACTAGAGGGATCATAGTTATGCTGTAGGAACAGCAGCTAAACTGCGGGGGACTACAGCTATATCACAGCGACTGTAGATATAGTGTGAGAAAGAAAGCTATATTACAGGAACCACGGCTACACAACGGGACCCACAGCTATACTGCAAGCATCTTAGTTAATGAGACAACAGACGTAGTACGGGCGTAAAGGCTATCTTGCTGAGACCCCAGCTGAAACCCCAGCTCTACTGTAGAGCAAGCTACAGCTATACTTCCAACACGCTCCAGCTATCCTGAGAGGAGCACGCCTCCTGCCTGGACTATGGCCACAGCTATACCGCAGGGACCTGGGCTGTTACGAGGCCACACCAGACACACTCTCCAGCGACCACCAGAGATAACATGCGCAGACCACAGCTATCCTGCTGGCACCACAGCTATTGTTCGTGGGCTAGTTAAGTACACTGCGGATACCACAGCTATCAGCTGGAGACAAGCGACAGCTACAACATCAAGAGCCTTAGCTTCCCTATCAAGATCGCAATTATCCTAAGCACGCCAAAGCTACCTTTCTGCAATCACGGCTATAGTATAAACACACACACACACACTTTAAGAAAACAGTTATGGAGACCAACTGTCTGCTGGCAAATATTAGAATTTCATTTGAATTCATGTTTAAGGAAATATTCGGCATGCTGTTCACATCCTACATCATGAGGCCCAAACTAGAATATGCTTTACAATTCTGGTCACCGCGCCCAAAAGAAACACAAAGAGCTGAGAGCGAAGGTCCAGAGGAAGGCAGCAAAGATGGAATCAACAGAGCTGAGTTACAGGGAAAGGCAAAGGCTGTATATTTCCCCATAATGGATGAGAGAAGAGTGAGGGGTGACCTGATCACAACCGTTAAGCTTTTATAACAGAGTGACGACGCAGACAGGAAACAGTTCTTCGAGAGAGACGTAAGGATAGAGCGAACAGAGGACATAACATGATAGTAAGCAAGAAATTTGTTGAAAAGATGTGAGGAAATACTTCTTAATGTAAGAGTGATGGATGAGTGGAACAGAATGAATGAGGGCGTGGTTAACAGACGCCATACATAAATCTTAAGTTGAATGAGAGTAGACAATCCTCAAGAGATGGGGGCCCACGAGTGTAAAATACCCTCCCCTTACAGTACAGATAAGCAATTTCAATAAGGTAATCAACACGAATACGCTATATCATAAGGATAAAGACATATACACTGTTAATAAGCAATTAGTGAATTACGAGCATACAAGCCTTAACCATACAGACGAACTCGCACACACAGAACAGCAATTTCCATACACACACACACACACGTACCGCAAAAATACTCAATGATCATCCAATGAATTATGGTTCACTCTAAAAAAAAAAAAAATTTAATCATCAAGTCATCCAGTATTACTCGTTAACAAATAATGCAGCCAGAGTGTGAGTATTTGCAGTGGCACGATTACCACTGTGTAATACTGAATCAGTGGGTTTCCCCTGGGATGTGAAAGACAGAAATTACATATATATATCATCAGGGTTCTCTCCCGTATCAACCTAAACTGCAAGTATAGTCCCGGAGTTTTAACACCTGATGCAACATAATGACAAACCCGCGTTAAGTAATTACTTAAGAGAATGATGAAGTAAATCATACAGGGCAAGTATTGTATTCTTTGAATTACGAAATTAACTGTTGTCCTCAATACGAAACTCATAAATAAACATCTTCATCAAATTACCAGATCAGGATTACACATCCTCACTCCATCAACGGTGTGTGTGAGTGTGTATTGAACATCGCCTTTGATATCATACTGCGTTATCTGCAATACTGGCAACGAACCATAATGTCAGGCACCATGTCTACACAACAGTCTATACTACAGTGTCAGGCATCATAACTAAACAACACCTTCACTACAGTGTCTGGCATCATAACTAAACAACACCTTCACTACAGTGTCTGGCATCATAACTAAACAAACACCTTCACTACAGTGTCTGGCATCATAACTATATAACAGTCTACAACATACTGCAGCGTCAGGCATCATAACTACACAACAGCCTACAACAAAAGCACGTAACGTCAATATGTCATTACCACCGGCCGGGGAAAACACCTTAATTGCCCTGACCTTAAACGATTACACTGGGCGAGGGCAATTTGCAGTAAGCATTATCTTAATGGATGACCCCGACACATCGAGCCCCCAGAGCCGCTCGCTGAATCAAACCGATAATAACATTTCACACACACACACACACACACACACACACACAGGGGCCTGTAATGGGAAAGACAAATTCCTTTCTAAATGAAGCCCTTGAGCACGAAGGACGGTACGACCCTCGAGCACGACGTTTCCACCCTTGAACACGACGAAAAGACCCCTCAGCACGACGATACGACTGTCTTGAGCACCAAGACGTTACGACCCTTGGATGTGACGGACTGCTCTTTGACCTGACCCTTAGGTCAACAGCCTTTAGCTACCCTTCGGATAGATAAATGGATGGATAGATTACTAGACAGACATGTATACATATATAAATAAATTGATAGTTAGAGGGAAAGATAGACATAGAGTTATATAACAGACAAATAGATAGATATGGTTAGACAGACAAATAAAAAGATGACAGATAGACAGATAAATGGACACAGACAGGGAGACAGATAAATTCATCCGTGCACTAAGTTCAAAATTCTAAGTATAACCGTATCTCCCACCCTGTCCTGGACACCTCTCGTAACCAACATCACAAAACCTGCTTCCCAAAAGCTGGGAAAGTTGTATTTAAGTGTCAAATTATCATTATTTTCCATTTTCTTTTGGAGCTGCTGTTTCATATCTACTGTGGTTTTAACTAGCCCCAGTGAGGAGTACTGCTCACACCTCTTGGGTGGCTCCTTCCGCACCTTTCCGTTAGAGAAGTGGAGGCAAAAGCCGTCCGTCTTCTTGAGTCTCCAGCCATCTCCTTCTGCCCGCCATGAGGCTGCCTCCCTCTCATATTCACAGGTATCATTTCGGTCACTGTGTTCTCGCGAGCTGTCTGTGTTTGTGTGTCCTTAAGGCTTTGCATCCATGGCACGCCTCTGGCAGCTGCTTCCCATAGTTCTTTTTTGTTGTTGTTGTTGTGTGAGACCTGCCACACGAGTTGTTACCGTTATGATGTCTCCTGCTTTCCTCGAACCCCGGGGCTGTCAAATTCTCGTCCTTCTCTCGTCTTTCGCTCTCCCGATGACCTTCTGTCTCCAAGAGTCAGCTCAACAAACACCTGAGTTCTGATCTATCTCCACGATCTTTTCTTTTTTAACCATAATTTCTTTTTTTCACACGAGATGGCAATGACTGGGGCACGTTTTGCCCATGCTAAGTCGGTCATAATACATATAAAAATGGCATACATACATATACAAACACGTGAATGTTTGCTAAAGCACACGAACACACACACACACACACACACACACACACAGCAGACAAAAGTAATATGAATAAAATGTGAAAAAATGACATAAGAATCTTTTCTGGATCACGGACCCGCAACCCTCATTTCTTTTTTTCCTGCTGCATGCGGCCAGTAATTTTATACCCGCGCCCGGGAGAACGATGTGCTTGAGTGGGTGACCGAGTCTGATACGATTAATTGTAGTTTGGGTGAACGCAAGAAACAAGAGATAAGCGAAGGAGGGAAAGACTCGGGAGAAGGACGAGCGATTCCGAAAGAATCGTGTTATAGTATTACGATAAACGTGTCCTGTGTCCCATTGGCATTTATTCATTACACCTTAACTGGTGCTGAATAAAGGCTAGTTCATGTCGCATTTCTGAACCCTTACATTATTCTATTTCAATAACTGTCCTGTTTTATGTGAATGCAAAATATAATCCTGTATTTCTGACCGTTCATCTTTTAATGCCTGTTAAAGCTTATGACATTTAAGTTCTATGATTACCTCGTGTGGCAGTTGCGGTCGATCACCGATTACATCAGTACGGAAGGCACCGGACCCATCCTAGAGAATGTGATACTGTAACTGCCACAATACGCCTTAGGGCACGGGTACGCGTGCGTGGCGAGGCAAGTCGCGAGAAGCCACGGCGCTGGACATTCCCAACGCCTACGATGTTCTTCAGCCGATGAACGCAAACGTGGACAAACATTTCAGCGAACGACCCAAAATCAGTGATTTCGGACCTCAAGGCTTACCGTTTCAACGGCTCAGCGATCACTTTACCGACAGTAATATTACATCGATTCACTTCATTACAAACGATCACATACGTCACTTCACACCACAATTGATCACGTAAGCCCCCCCCCCTCCCCACCACAGATGATCATGTAAGTCACTTTACTCCCAAGCGTGGCATCAATACAACTAAACCTCCAACTCCGAGAGACCTCCAGAATCACTTCAACACGCAGGAGATGATAACAAAATTCTCACAGCAAACCTCCCAAGTCCTCGCAAGGACCCAGTTGACTTCTCGGAAAGGAAACCTCATCCCTGACTCCTCTCTAGTCCTCTCTACCTGACCATAACCCGTGAGAGAACACAACAGTTAAGGTACACGATGAAACGTCAGAGAGCTCTCTCTTTGGCGACCCCAAGCCTCTTAGTCGGCAATCTCGGAGGACGACACTAGTGGCAGGCTACCACGTAAACCGATTATACAGGTGTGAAATACTGCCAACACTGCCCCCAACAGGAGAGAATTACCAGTTTACGGAGCCAATCACCACCACCCACAGAAGGTGAACGATCGACCTCTATTTCTCTTCTCCCCGCGTCTGATTCACCCGAAAATCCTTCCCTACTTCTTGGAACAACGAGGCCGACATTTATCCCGGGAAAATAAGCACATTTACTCTTTGCAGAAACACGTTGTACCTCCTGAGCTGGATGGCATGACCCACAACGATACGACCCGTGGGTGTCAGTGGCCTGGCACCATCATCTGACCTTTGAGAGTCAGGTCGAACGCCAAAGTCGTCAGTATCAAAGTACAGAAACCGTCGTTCAGAAAGAAAGAAAAGGACGGGTGGATTGGGCTGTATGAAAGCCTCTGACACTGCACCACGCAGAATAGTTCGATCCTTCGACGGTGAGAAAAGTAACGCACTAGTAGGAATCAAAAGGACGCGCGTCAGGGAATCCTCCTTCAAAGGTTGGGGGTCATTAGTGGCGTGCCGCAGGGATGGGGGGCTCCAGGAACATTTTGTGACACGGCGAATGATAGCTTAAAAACCAATATCATCCAGCAGGGAATAAGCTGCAGGAGTCTGTGTAAGAGAAGGACTTGGGAATAAGCATTGCACCAAACCATCGCCACTGTCTGCTGGCCAATTGCATTACAGTAAACAAATAAATAAATAAATACCAATTAGGTCACGTCCTTTATTAAACCAAAACTAGAACATACTTCTCAAGTATGGTCACCACACGTAAAGAACCACAAAGAACTGACAGAGAAGGTACAAAGGAGAGCAACAAAGATGTTACCAGAACTAGGATATAAGATATACGGTGACAGGTTAGATGTCATGAATTTGTCTACCATGGAAGAGAGAAGAGCTGAACGCACGGTCAGAACAATCACAAGCCATAACAAGAAATTAAGCACGACACTTGTCAGCATAAGAGAAGCGGTTGAATGTAATAAACTAAGGCATGAAATGTGAATGTGTTCTGCATGAAATGCTCTAAACGTTATAAGACGGCAAAAAAAGTTCAGGAGATGCCCCTTCCACCCACCTCCAACGGATGCAGAACTCCCCCCCCCCACACACACATACAGTACAGACAGGAAATTATCTAGAGTCAAGTTCAGGAGGTGACTCCGTAGTTATAAAGTTTACATGAACTTTTCCTCTTGGACAAGTAACTGTTTCTCTATCTTTCTAAACTAAGTTCGGTGTTTCTTATCTCTTTAATACCACGAATATCCTCGAGAATTTCCATCAGTCTGCTGCTGTTTGCATTCCTTTGTTATCTCCCACTGACAGTAACACTATTCTCTCCCATTTGCAAACAACTGGTAACAATCTTTCTCCTTCCCCTTGCGCTTAATTCCACTATGAGCCAGAGCACCTAGGTTCTTCTCCCTAAACATTGTACCTATCTTTCCCTTTCTTTTCATCCTGGTTACACCCATCACTCGAGGATAACTTGCACCACACCCAGGTGGGGTTCAGTTGTCAGAATGCCTCAGTCTGTCACATAAATCGTACACTTTGAGGAGAGAAAGAGTGGCTTAAAAAACGAAAAAAATGAAGAAATCGAGGAACTTCCACTGACAAACAACCATCATCTTATCTCACACCGTAAAACTGGCATCTTCTCACACTAACACACAAAATGTACGATACAAGTAAAAAAAACCTTCACAAATTTGTCCTTATCTCCAGAAATTAAAAATTAATTTACATTAATTAAGAGGAACGTCGTATTTTCTTCTCCAGAGGCGACGTCTTGACAACCGACCCAGACCTCCCTCCCTCCCATCCGCACACGGACGGACAGACGCACATCACTCGCTCCTTGAGAACAAATCCCCGACTCAGCCACGTCAAACCCCAAACACAGATCCAGATCCTGCCTAGCAAGATGGATCACCCCCCCACCCCACCCCACCCCTGTCTGGCGCAGACTGCTTAAAAAAGACGCCAGGGGGCCCCCTACACACACACACACACACACACACACACCAATCTCCTGAATATGAGCCTAAAATTGGCCAATCAGGCCGTAAAAACGTTTTAAAACTCCAGCGCTGATTACGGGTTACCGCCGGGCGCGTTCCTTTCTTTCCCAACCCACCGAGGGAACCGAACCCCCGGGTCACTCGCTATATACAGAACAATACGTCTAATACAGAGACCTAAAGGCTCTCAGACTGATCAACCTCATTGCTGTCCTCGATGGCCGAATACGCGTCACGTGAAGCTTCGGTCAGATGCACTGAATCTACTGATCCCCCGGGGGTGTGAGGGACCTCTCGTGGATGGCTGTGCCAATGGCAGACGTCTAGCGGCGCGATTCCGGTACTCGATGCAGAGAGATGTTTATAAAAAATAACGTCAGGCGGGGCCGACGGAAGAGCAATTATCTTTGCAGCGAAGAATTTGGAGGGGGGGAACGGGAGACGGGGTTTGGATTCTCACAGGGGGTACCATGAATACAATTCTTCCCGTTTCATGTCCATGTGTAGGGTTTAGGTTACGTTCGGGGATTAGGTTTACGGTGGGTGAGGCAGGCAACTGCCGACGGAACAGACTTTCCCAGAATACAACTGTTGGGAACCTGTTTAACCAATCCGAAAGCAGCTGATGATGTATTTCTTTGTATCTCTCTGTCTCTCTTATTCTGGATGTACCGCCCACGGACAGAAGCTTCCACCGGGGCTGGACTTACGGAGAAAGAAGGAAAGATTTTTTTAAAAAGATGAAGCAGATCTGATCATGTTGTTCTGTGCCGTTGGTCGGTGCGTAACAGACGTCCTGGTGAGGCAGCCAATGCAGTAACGGGATTGGCAACTCAGCCGCAGTTGTTCGTTATCCCAGTACGCTGAGCAACGGGAGATGTTCCGCTAAACACAGCAGCAAACAGCACAGACTACTTGTGCTTATCGCTAACACTGCTAACACCGCCTCACTACCTCCGTGGCTCCAACGTCTTCAAGCGAAGACTCCCATATCGAGAGGAAAATGACGTAGAATGAAAATTACGAATACCTAGTGCTAACTTGACTTGCTTCACACGCCGTACCGCCGCGCTCTCGGGTCGTACCGTTCTTGTCCTCGGGTCGTGCCGTCGTGTTCAAGGGTTGTGTCGTCGTGCTCAAGGGTCATCCTGTCGTGGTCGAGTGTCGTGCTGTCGTCCTCAAGGATTCTGCCGTCGTTTTCAAGGGGGGGAGGGTGTACCTTGGTGCTCGACGGTACTACTACCGTGCCCTCGAGTTCATGGGTCCTCCCTTCGTGCCGAAGGATCCGACCGTCGTGGTCAGGGGGTCGTGGATCACCCTGCAGCTTAGGGCGACGCAGAAGACCCAAACATTTCATCACGAAGTAGCTCTTGCGCTCAGTGACTCCCTCAGGGAGGAACAGAGAACGGAGGAGGTGCTGGTACCAATCCTGTTTCCTTTTACGTCCGTGGTGGGAAAAAAAAGAAAAAACCCGCGTTGCTAATTTCCCAACGTCTTCGCTTCAGAGCTGAAGCTCTCGACCGCCTCTCCACCGCCTGGGTATCAGGGCGGACGGTGAGGCAATCGAGGTAAAGAAACCTGACTCAGGCTTACCTCCTCTCCTCCCCTCCCCACTCTCCTCCCCCTCCCCCTCCCTCCTCCATCTCCTCCTCCTCAGGGAAATCCAACGCCTGGCGTCTTCCTTAAGAGGCGAGCGCAGCATTAAAAGTCAAATTTTATGGCGCTCTTTATTTTTTTTTTCTTTACGACAGATACACGTTTGAGACAGCTTGTGGCAGAAAAAGAGGTGTGACGGGACGGGACGGGGAGAGGAGAGGAGAGGAGAGGAGAGAGAGAGAGAGCGCAGTCTATGCAGGATTCCTCCACCAGTGTGAACACGAACGTGCGCAGTTTAAGCGGTGACGACACCAGCAGCAGGAGTGTGAGCCACAGGAGTGAGTGGGTGGTCGTTCTGGAGGCCTCACCAGCCAGCCAGGGAGAGAGAGAGAGAGGGAGGGAGGGAGGGCGCTCCCCTTTCACTACAACTACTACATCAGCTTCCTCCTCCCCCCGCCTCAGTTGTTATGGTTCATTACCATCAGTCGTCAACGGGCACACCCGGAGAACAACAATGCCCCGGTGGTTAGCACAAGTAGTTCGACGTTACGTGTGTGTAACTACCGTCACATATCACCTGGGTGATCAGAGTCACACTCGGTTGGCTTAAGTGGGGCCCCAATGTCCAGACCTGATTGGCAGTCTGTGGGTCGTCTCTGTCGTTGTTTTCTGGCTCGTGAACAAAAGTTATGAGTCTTTGGAACGTTAAAGATTACTGATAAGTACCAGGACACTGCCAGTCACTGCGATGTTTCACTGTGTGACGGTGCTAATACCGTGAAATACAGTGGCATATTCATGTGTGTACCGTAACACTCTGATAAGAGTTTAGTTAGCTCTACTGTGTACACATATCACAGACTACTTTATGTTTATTTATTGCCATATATATATATATTCCCACCAATCCCTGCAAACTGCATTACCCTCAAATGTAAACCTGGCCCAAGGCAAGTGTGGAGGCGCCGCATCCCACAGCGTGTTCCGCTGCTGGGGAGACGAGGGCCGAGGCCGAACACCGCTTTCCATACCAACTTAGCCTGCCACAGAGAGCTATTAGGGGGTCGTCGACGGCTCTCGCTAACTGTGCGCCGAAAACGTATCCTTCATCACAACTGGGGGGTGGGGGGTGTCAGCGAAGTCTATGGTACCCAGGGGTTAGGGAAAGGGATCATCATCAGGTGTTGCAGTACAAGACAATCATTCAAGAAGAGATTCAAATCCATTACACTCAGGTTGAATCAGCACTTGTGGATCCATCTACCATCATGGCATCATGCAAGAGGAGCCATACAGATGTAGCGCCGTTGACAGGGACAACAGACACACTCATGTTCCGTGACTCAGGCTGGGCTACAGGTACTCAAGGCGGTTCGCCTTTTCTTGTTCACTGATCAAAACACCAAATGTAAACCTTGCCAAAGAATCGCTCGCACATTCTGCAACATCACGTGCGGGACTGTCATAAAAACGCTGAATTTATATATGATTCCAACCGAACATCATAAGATAACGTGTAAGCATCTTATCCACAATGATTTACCTCATAAATTTTAAAAGTATCCAAAGTTTGCCAGTTGCAAACAGTTCATTTGTTTTACACCTTGTTATATAATCCAATCACTATTCCTCGACCTTTGTAAACAGTTCAGTTATTATGCAATATGCTCAATAATTTCATTCAACGCTGCCCAATCCTTGTTAACATTGTTTTCACTATGTAATCTTTTACTCAAACACCGAGATCCAATCCTTAGACATTTTCTGCATTTTGTATCCCATTTTCCGTCACCGTCCCCAGGCAGTGTAAGAGTGCACGATAAACTGGTCGCTCCTTCGGCAGAAATCAAATTCCTGTGTCTAGAGTGTCGGGCGTCGCTTCCCACTATCTCAAGTGGGATGTCAACTCGGGAAGAACGATGAGGCGGTCAAAACCGTAAATCACACCTGCCAAGTCTTGCCAAGTGTCGGTGTGTGTGTGTGTGTGTGTGTGAGAGTGTGTGTGTGTAAACACCGTCAACATAACCTGAAGTGGGTAACTGTATCGCTTTGCGGTTCCGTTTTCTCTCGTTCCAGCAGTTTCCAGCCGTTTTCTTCCGGGGACATGATCAAGTACCACATCCCCGCACAGTGCTCAACTTAATATACCATCCTGACACGCCAAACCAAATGAGACATCATTCAGGTTACGGAAGGTACGATAGATTGCCTTCATAACTTTCTGGTGATCCGTGGGGCAGGCATAGAGATACCTGGAAAGAGATCTGCTCTAAAGACGGGGTGGTAAAATAATCAGGAACACGGGCACCATCACAGCTTCTTCTGAGGAAGAGAAAGTGAAAATCTATAGTGGGTGAAGCGGGATTCGACAGCTGGAGAATGGAAATTCCACGAAGAGTCACTTGCAAGAAAAGTGTAAGGATTTCGAGGTGGGGTGAAGAACTAGAAGAGAGGAGGGTCTCGGGCTGGGGTGAGGAACTAGGGGAGGGGAGGGTATCGGGGTGGGGTGAGGAGCCAGAGGAGGGGAGGATCTCGGGGTGGGGTGAGAAACCAGAGGAGGGGAAGAGAGTCAAAGGGGGCGGGGAAGGACAGATGGAGGGAGGGAAATGGATAGACGGATGGAGGAAAGGAAGGT
>JAYMFT010148163.1:0-12678 GCA_038088735.1 Panulirus argus
GATGTGGAATTTTGTCCGTGACTGGAGCCTTCAACATAAAAAAAAAAAAAAAAAAAAAAAAAAGTGTGGCAAAATGGCTGGAGTGGACAGGACTGCAGTCAAATTTCTCGAGAAAGGAGGTAACAGTTTTGCTGACTTATCAATTAGGAATTTTTTTCATGTTGAAGGCTCCAGTCATGGACAAAATTCCATATTAAGTCTGGGCCTTAACCGAAATAGAGAGAAATATAGATATGTTAATAAAACGGAAAAAAGAAGAGATACGGTAAAGTATTTACATATTCTGGAGGAAATGAAAAACTTGTCTTTTAAAATGTGCCTGGTCATGGTTATTGGGAAAAACATGAGAGGGTAGAAAGTTCCAAAGCTTCGAGGTGTTGGGAAAGAAACAATTATCAAAACGGCCCACCCTTGAGTTGCAATCAGCCAATCAGTAATCATGTGATACAGCAGCTTTCCGAGTACTGCATGTCTAGCTAGAGGTGGGGCGTACAAGAAGCCAGCTCTTGGAAGCAAAACCAAAGTGATACCTATAGAAGAGGGAGAGTGAGCCAACATTGCATTGCAAGGCAAGTGGGTCAAGTTTTGAAGTTAGCCTTGGAGAGTTTATAAGTCGGACTGCTTTCAACTCAATCCTGTTAAGTAAGGATGCAGAGCTAGAGCAACCCAAGATGTGAGTGCAGTACTCTGTACAAGGATGAATTAATCCTTTGTATAAATGGACTAACTGATCGGAAGAAAAGAAATTTTGACATCTAAATAGGACTCCAAGTCTGTCAGAGCCAGAATTATCTATTTCTCTAATGTGGTGTTTCCAAGATAAAGAAAGTGGATGTTACAGTAATACCAAGTCTGACCACTGAGTTAAGAGGTGGAATTAAAGAACCGTCAAAAGCAAGAGGAAAGTTGTGAGGAATTTTCAAGAGAGAGATGAGCAGAATCAGAGTCTTAAAGGCACTAAACTTAACAGGATTTCATCAACTCCATTGAGATATCCTGTCCAAGTCTGAATTTAATGAGAAGGCTGTGTCGTGATGAGATGCAGATCGAGTGAGAAAAGAAATTTCTTAACGTACAGTGCCTGCATAAAACACTGTTCATCCATCCCCCATATATTTTCAAAGGCAATACATGGCTAAAGTTTCATGTGGGTACAGGCACATACTGCTCTCAGGGTGAAATCATAGATCTGGTCACTGAGACTAGTGTTTCTAACAGTGTGAGTACTAACAACCCACCCCAGTGTGCCTAAGGCTATCTTGAAGAAAGGATGTTCTATCTTTACTCTTCCCGGCTGTCACGTCCTTTTTAGAAATCCTCTCTTGGGCACTGTATTTCCTCCAAATGGGCTACAAGATGGTTGGCTCTTACCTTTCTAAGGAGGAGAACACCCATATTCTCAACTAGAAGCAAGAAAATGAGCACACACATGAGATTTCTAGGCACACTGGGTGCTCAAAATGCATGATCAGGTGGCTGCTTTTTGCAAAACCTCATCAGTACTTCACTTCTTCCACGAGATCAAGACCAATGGACCCAAAACATGGACCTAGTTTACTTCAAGAACCTTGCCAATTCCATGTCTGTGGATGGTAATCATGGCCATAGGAGAGATGACAAAATACTAAAATGCAAGTGTGACACTGCCTTTGAAAATGTATGGGAATGTGGACAAGGTCTTTTTGCAGACACTGTATGTATGGCTCAAGGTAAGGTGCCTGAACAGAGCGGAATGCCTATATAGTGCCACTGTTATCATTTAGGAAAGAAGAACAAGAGTGAATGCTCAGATTTTAAAAGTTTACATTTATTGAGTGTGCCAGGTAAGTTGCAGAGGAAACTAGTAACTAAGAAGGTGATAGCATGTACACTGCATCAAATCAGGGAAAACAATGACTTCATGAGTGGTAGAGGTTGTGTGGATCAGGTGATTACTGTGAAGAGTTTGTGAGAGATATACTTAAGGATATGTATGTGACATTTATGGATCTGGAGAAAGCATATTATGGGGTTGATAGAGATACTATATGGAGGATGTTAAATTCATACTTGATAGTGTAGCCAGTAGGAGTCAAATTCTTTGGGTCAAATGGTGGAGGAATTCCTTTTAGGCTTTCTTCCTCGGGAAGTCATAATGGGATAATGTGTGAGGTTACAGTAGTGTTATTGACAAAAGTTTTTATGGTTCTAGCTTGTCTTGTACTTTAGTGATTGTAAATTATAATAGGATAGGATGAGCTACAACCCCTCAACTATGCTACATATGACCTCACAAACTACCCCAACAAGTGTCCTCCAGGTCCACAGCCTTTAGGGAATCCCCAAACCATTTGACCTACCAAGTTTGATGCCTACCAACTACACTAACATACACAAACTTCAGTGGGAGAAGGATCTCAGTTCAAGATACTATCTGCATTCCAGGCCCCATCTATAACACAACAATATGTGAGGCAGAACCACTCATTTTCTTTTACTTTTATTTCTTTTGTGGTGTATCAATTTTAAGTAATTCATCCAAAGATGGGCAGTGTTTATGTCCCCAAAACATCTCACAAGTAATGTAACTCATTAATAAAGTGAACATGAATATAGGACATTCAATTTATATTTAATCTGATAAAACAAAATGTTCATAGAGAAAAACTGAAAAAAATAAAGAAAACTAGTGAATGTTGACTATACACTGATCTTCAACAGTATCAAAAAAAATAATCTTACTATTAGCTCTGATAACATATCAAACTTTCACATAAAATACTGTGGTTTATTTGCAGTCCAAACACTTACAGATATCTTCCAACACTCCTGGCTACACAACAAAATCCCTAACATCTGGACATATGGAAGCTTTCCTACACACCAATCCTAAGTCACCCCCAGACAATCTTGTTGAAATTTTATTCAAAGGAGTCCATCTCTTTTTTCCTCCTAATTGAAGTGCAGCCTTGAAGACACAGGAGCCCCATGAAAGGTGTCTTGGAGTTACTAATGAATTATACATTGGTCAAAATCCAAGATAAACATTAATGGGGTATACAAATGCCCTTACCCTCTCGGTTACCACAAAAATGCACAAAAAGTGTGGCATCACCTGCTGAAGCTAAGAACACTACCTGATCAAATTCTGAGTGGAAGAACAATGACAGAGCAGTGGATCTGGTTACAGCAAAAGTAGGGGCATGGGTTAAGACAGTAGTGGTCTGGATTAATGCAACACTTTAAAAAATGATGCAGTGACATTTAGAAACCCTTGTATCATTTTGGTGAGAGTTATAAAAGTGCAAGCATTCCAGTTTAGGATGTTTTTAGATTATGGTGAGTCAGAATGGAGATCTTCTACCTACAACACTTCAACTAATAGCATTTCTATATTTCCAAATACCAAAACAAAAGATACATTAATACAAAACAAAAATACAAAATATGTAAAATTTCAATCTACCAATGCAGAGGCTTATAGCTGACGTCATATTGAAAAAAACGAAGTATATCTATCTAGCTAAAACTTCCAAGAAATAAGCGAGCAATAACTACTTTACAACGTATAATCTAATATTCATTAAAAAAACAATCATTACACAGAGCATTGAATACTGTTGCACAAATATGATGAAATAGTCCAAGGGAAAAGTTTCATTACAACACACCATCAAGCTAAATAGCATGAAAAAAGTACTTACATTTCATGATACGAAACCCTCAACCTTACTATCCCGACCTTTTGCAGTGTCCCACAGGGCACCAAGATGGGGTGCTCTGCTTCCTCATCCTTATCAATGATGCAGTGAGGGATGCAAACCACCAGCAGAAGTATGCCTCTGGCATTGTTTTCAACACCAACTCTCTTGACTTCAGTGCCCTTCAGCAAATCATCAACAACCTTCAGGAGTGTACTTTCACCAGTGACATCACCACCAGTAACACAAAGCTGTGATCCTGCACATAAACCTAGTGCAAACAACACTCGGCTCCCTAACTTCACACTTGGCCCAATATCCTACAGGTAGTCTGGAACTTCAAACTTCTTGTTATCATTATAGAGGATAGTTTAAACTGGATGAGTCTTAACATCTGTATTTTCTCCATCAACTGAGAACTCTAAGTGCCATTTCAGCCCAAGAATGTCCACCCAATCTTCATTCTACCTAAGCTCAACTATGCCTCCCCAGCCTGGTCCTCCTCATTAACAGCCACACAGAGTGACCAGCTGAAAAAAAGTGCAGAAAAGAGCATGCAGAATCATCCTGGGCCCATCATACACTACCTACCAAGAGGCTTTCATCTCTCTAAACCCATCTATCCTCTTCAAACAATACCAGCAGCTCATAAGACAGTTTGATAATCTACTGCTGACACATCCCATCACTGACACTGAATGGTTGATGGGTCTCTATGAATGAGCAAAAGTTGACCTCATTAGTATTATGGTTGATAAACTGGGTAAATCCTCATGGATTCACCCTAGTTTAGGGGCAAGTAAATGTCTATCAAATTCCCATAGAGCATAGTCCATAGGTGCAAGTGAACAACTATACAGAACACAAATTGCACTTTAATACACTCCTCAACAACTTAAAAACCCAAAGTTCATTGTTAAAGCTGTTAGTGAAAATACATTCCAAAAAAATTTTTATTTTTGAAGCATGATATTCACATCACAAAACCTCTTACATTTACAGGATGTTACCCCCATAATTACAATGGCCATGGTTTAGATGAGCATCCAGTGCTTTTGTCAGTTCTTCTCACGTCTCGTCAACTTCAATATCTGTCAAGAAAGCTTCTATTTTAACATTACTTACATGAAACTTACTGAAAATAACTGATGTATCAACAGATGTCAGAATCGTGAAGGCTCCATTTACAGAAGTCTACCCACTTAAGAGCTGGAGGTAACAACACCAAGCAGCTATAGCATTCCTTATAAGATAAAAATTTCTATTTGAAGAGTATAAATTGTTAACCTGATGACCAGCATTAGTTGTATATATAGATCCATACATTGGACCAGCATTTTTGACTCAATGTTAGAAATTTTCATGATTTGTAGATAATTCATTATACAATAATGAAAAGAGGAAAAATATTTCAGAACAAAATTTATAAACTTCACTGGACAAGTTATAATTAAAAAAAAAATGGCACAGACAGTGTGTACTGTGCAGGAAATATCAGAAATTTCAGTTTACTTTTGAACTGAGATAATCATTTCAATTAATTGTTATTAACCTACCAGCATTGGTTCACCAATGATGGCCTTCATTTTTGGTGTTGTGGGAAAATAACCCCAAGCATTAGAGCCTTAACAGTTCACTCAGACACAAACAAAACACAAAACACACACACACACACACACACACACACACACACACACACACACACACACACACACACACACACACACACACACACAAATGCACAATTACAAAAAAGAAGAAGCATTCATGATGGTACATGAAGCAGTAAAGCAATCACTTCAAAGAGATCGTAAACTACTGAAAATAGGGGATTTCAATTATAAAGAGACACTCTGCAGAATTTGGATTCCTAGGACAACACTAGTTTTTATACTTTATACAGGATAATTTTCAAAAAGAGCATATCAGTGAGCACACCAGGATGAGAGGAATAAAGATGTCCAGGAAAGGCATAAACAGAATAATAAAAGGTCTTGATCCATATAAAGGAAAGGGTCCTTATGAAAATTCACCATAGGTGCTAAAGATAAGTGTAGATATGCTGGAAAAACTTCTTGAAATACTGCTCAAGATGTTGCTGGAGAGAGGAAGAGTGCCAAGGAAATGGAAAAGGGTGAACGTCATACCTATCTATAAGAAAGTAAACCAGGAAGAGGCAATGAGCTACACACCAGTCTCAATGAAAAGCATGGTCTGAAAGGTTCTGGAAAAGGTAATTAGAAACAAATGGATGGTTTTCTACAGAGAGGAAATCAACTAAGTGAGAAAGAGCATGGTTTTAGAGAAATGTGGTCTTGCATAACAAACATATTAGATTTCTGAAAGAGTTAGTTCTATCTTAAACAAAAGCAAGGGCTGGGTGGATTGTATTCATTGTTTCTATGGACTGCCAAAATGCATTTGACACTGTACTGCACGTGGGGCCAATTAAGAATAAGGAGAAATAAGGGGTAAACTCCTTCAGTAGACAGAAGATTATCTCAGTGGAAGGAAACAAAAGACACTTGCCAGAGGGGCCTTCTCTAAATGGGTCCAGGTGACTATTGGGTTGTGTTCTTTGAACATTACTGTTCTTGATCTACATACATGACTTGTCTGCAGGTATGGACTCTTACCTGGATCTGTTTTCAGATGATGCAAAGGTCATTAAAGAAATGAAAAGCAAGCAGGATTGCATCATCCTACAAGGGGAACTAAATAGACCCTGAAATTGGTCTGATAATGGTTAATGAAATTCAACCTGAGCAAATGTAATTAATGAGGATGGGGCAAAGTTAAAGATGGCTTCAATATGATTATTATCTGACAGGAAATAAGCTTTATTATCCTGTGTGTGCAAAGGACTTTGGAGTCAGCATCATCCCTAACCTGATCCCAGAGTCCCACAACAGAAGAGTTAAGGAGAGAAAATATGTTAACAAATATTACTAAGTCTTTTAGGATATGTATAGAAAAAAATATTAAGCAACCTCCTCATATTCAGCACAAGGCTAAAAACTGAAATGTGCTTCTCACATTTGGTCATCATTCCTAAAAAAGCGGAGTGAAACAAAAGAGGTATATAGGACAACAAAGATGGAACAGAAAATAGAGAGCTGGGCTAAGGGAAAGGCAAGAAGCTTTAAATTTGCTCACCTTAAAAGAAAAGACTGTGGGTTGGCCTGATCACAACCTTTAAGCTTTTATTACAGATTGATGATGTGGACAGAGAACAATTCTTCAAGGGATGTAGGAACAGAGTAACCAGAGGAGAAAAGATGAAATTGGAAAAATCTACAGATGTAATATCATAGTATAAGAGAGCTAGATGAATGGAATAAAATGACTGAGGATACATTTAATGCAGACAGCATACATAAGTTCAAAAAGTTATATGAAAGTAAAGAATGATCAAAAGATGGGGCCCCACAAGTGCAAAACTTCTCCATACAGTACAAATACACATTTGTTGAAAAAGATGCAAAGAAGTACTTTTAAGAATAAATGCAGTTATGGAATCATGGATACAATTCAACCATGAAACAGCATAAACATGATGAGCATGTCTAAGTCCTCTAATATATCCTGGAAACCCCTCATAATCAACACCACAATGCCTGCTGCATAGGGATCATAATAATTTTTCTTATGAGCAGCTAAGGTTTTACTGGCTCTTGTATGAAGGATTGTTTACATATTAGAGATGGTTCTTCCTCCACCTCCTTATCAGTTAGACTGGAATCAAAAACTTCAATCTCATCAACTTTCCTGGCATCATCTCTCTTTAACCATTCTTTTCTTTTTGCCATGATGTCACACCCACTCTGTTCTTTGGTTATCATTCTATCCTCTGCGCTTGTAAGCTGTCTGCATACATTCTTACTACTAAGGCTTAGACAAAAGGCATGTCTAGCTGCTGCATTCAATCATTTCTTTGTGGAGACTGGCCACATAAGGAATGACCATAATGATACCGTGCATCCTTCTCTCCTCAAGCAGTGAAGATGTGAAATTCTCTTCCTGCTTTCATCATTCCCTCTTCCTTTAACATTTCTACCTTTAAGAGTCAGATCTGCAACCACCTGTTGGGCTTGAATAGTTTCTTCATTCTTTTTCTCTTACTTTTTTTCCACCTAAGATGGCCTTGATTGAGGCATGTTTTACCCTTGCCATGTCAATCCTTACTAAAGAAGTGATGCTGAACATATCATCAAATAAACTAATGAGATCAAGACTACAAGGTTGAAATCCACATGGGTCAAGATCAACAGGTCAAGAGACACATGGGCCGAGATGTAAGGTGCCCCATGCTGGGAGTTTGGTCACCATGTGAGCTCACTCCTGGTAGATTACTTCAGTCTTACAGGGAAAATATGGTTAAAGTAAAGCAGTTGAAATCTCTACAAATCAAGAGAGACTATGAAAGTCTCACTCAAATCCCACTGGCACCCAACATTTATCTTATTCATCAATATATATAACTTATAGTCCATTTCAAACAAAAGTAATTTTTCAGCTTAGCCACCCACATATTAGAACTAGTCTCAGGTATTGAGTAATTACATTTCATAATGGTAGCAGCTACAGTTTTGAGAGAATATGTTGTGGAGCATGATTTGAGGCATTATACTTTATTCTATAATATCAAAAGGTGATAGTGATGAGGACTATATTATAATAAATGTAGTATTAACACTTGTACAAAAAAGCAACAAAATCAATGAAACCTAACATATCTACTCTAGCAAATGATATTTATCCTCAACTTTCAATATCATAACTGAGACATACCAGGCACATATGCAAATGAAAATTGCACCTCCTGCTAACAAATGTCAACAAACAAGACACACCTGGTGCCACCATCCAACCTCCTCAGAAGTGGCCATTGCACATGGTCCCCAGAATCAGACCATATGAATATTGGAACATTTCTACCATAAACCATTTAGGGAGGTTAGAGATTTCATAGGCTCTGTTGACATTTTGGTAAAATTTTACATTACGAACAAACATTTCATAGGATTATGATCTATGCTCTACTCTTATCAAATCATCATTGACACAGTAAAGAGTGATCTAAGGGTAAGATTTTCCTTTATCACTATTAAAACTAATCTTCCAGTATCACATGTGTTATGAGGGAGAGGTAAATTTGTGGGGTTAGATAATAAACAAATAATATAAAATACCTATAAATAAAAAAACATAGATAACCTACCTAGTTTAATGCTTCATATGCCTTGTAGGTTCTATTATTTGTAAAATTTCAGTTATCAAAACATACTCCATTTAACATGGCATGATTCAACTGGTTTGAATGGTAAACAGTGAGTTCAAATGTTTTTAGAAATATAAAAACCTAATCTCATAAGGGAGTGATCTCATAAGCATTAATTTGATTCCTAAATCTATGTACACATCTAAACTCACCAAACATATCTGCAAAACTCAGATTTATTCCGATTCAAATGTTCCGACACGTGGTGGCATTCAGTAGAATTCATTAATAATAAAAGAAATTAGGCATTTCTGGACCCTACAAGAAAGTTTTTTTCTGTATTACAGCTTCATATGGTTTGTATATCAACAAGAAAATCATATAAAACTAATAGAATCTAAACAGTACCAGGTGAATGTTAGGCAGCCATCTGTAGAAAGGTCACTTTTGTTTTGTCTTTGCGTGTACCATGGGGACATTATAAAATGATGTCAGGATACCATAGGCACCCCTCCTGTTTACCCATTATTAGCTAGAAATGAATGTAGGTGTTATGAATCCATTACCTACACTCTCAACTGTTCGCTTTTAGTGTTTTTACCCAAACAACTTCCCTCTACTTCAAAGCCCTGCCCACTTTACATATACTTTAAACATATGGAGCTAGATATGCTATCTCTATTATCACACACTATACACATATGAGTTCTACACATTACAAAAAAATCAACTGGTACTAATTTCATGAAACTGTATCGTGTAGAAAATGTGCATCTATATCATGAAATTTTACCTATTTATTGAATTAACCTACTTCTGTCTCGATGAACACCACAGTTTCGTTAATATTTACAAAATGCACCTAGAACATCTCACTAGTATCTAATGTAAAAGAAAAGGATGTAATGTTCCAAATCAAGCTATGCACCCTTTATTCAACTCTCCTAATCTTACATTACCACTGCATAACAAAAACACTCATTATCCAAAACCAGTTTCAGTGAAGAGTTAAACTAGAAATTTACTCCATCCATTTGGAACACATCACGAAAAAGGAAAAGAGCAGATAAAACTAAATTTCGACTAACACTGATCTCATTTTCACTGATTCTGTAACTTGTGATTCATAGCCATTCCCACTTTCAACTTATCTACTGACCTGTAATACATCAAAATAATCGGAATCATTCTCCCTTAAAAAATATTCTATACCAAAAAGCAAATTATTGCTGTGATATTCATTTTCCAAAAGTATGAAGAAGTAGAGTGACAAAACTAAAGGACATAATTACAAAATTTACCACTGTATTACCCCATGCCACGTATGACATGATAAAGATACGGTATGTCTTGATAAATTTTCCTTCTGTAGCTACGTTACAATGACCTTTTTTTAAAATAAGCTACAAATGTTAAGAATGACCATACTTTAAAGATATGCCATTTAACTTTTCCTTAAAGGGTCGTGTGTCAACAAATAACGTGTCTCGGACTTTTAAAATCATCATTCATCATTCGCTGTTAATTCAACTTAAACATTACGCAATATCTCTCAGTTCTCCCATTAGATACTTTGAAGGACCCGTCTCTTAGGCAACTGTTCAACTGGAAAAAAATTGTAAATGATAACTTACCTTTTAATATATATTTCAGATCCGGGAGCCTTGACACTGATCTTATGATAACATGTAAACAAATCCTGGACACTGTTGCCAGACTCAAGTGTCCAACAATCGCCAGTCTGGCGTAAAATGATCGCTGGCGTATAGCCAGGGATTTATGGCCAGAGCTTTGTGTATAGCCAGGACCTTATGTATAGGTAGGACTTTGATGATGGCCAAGGTTTGTGTATAGGCTTTGTGTATAGCTAGTGCTTTATGTATAGCTTGGGCTTTATGTAAAGTTAGGGCTATATGTATAACCAGAGCTTTTGCATAGTCAGGGCTATGTGGTATAACCAGAGCTTATGCATAGCCAGAGCTATAATGTATAACCAGAACATAACAAAGGACTCTTCTGTATGGTCTGAGCTTTACTTAAGGCCAGGGTTTTCATAACTACATTTTTTGATTCCCTAAATATCTGGTCACAGTATTGTTAAAATTCATGTCGAAACAGATACATAGTTACAATGAAACGTACGGAAAGCAAAATGAATACTAAATTATTTACAAAACTTGATATTGTAATAACTTTTGGTGAGTTGATAATAGCTATCTTGCCTTAGTAACTTGAAACCGAACGTAAAATTTGATGACAGTCTAAGAAAAACTGTAAATTCGTTTATTCTTGTTCCGGTCTGTGTAAATCTATTTGCTGACTTTAGGAATGTGGAGACTGAAAGATGGATACAGAAACATGAGTGCAACCACAGATATATATGATATTCTAATATACTTGTATACAAAAAGTGTGAAGCTATACAATCAGTAGGTACTGCGGGTACAGGATCAAGAAGGGGATATGTAAAAGTGTTGTTGTGGTGCTGCATGGGATGTGAGCTGCTCTTTCAGGGTCCAGTGATGCTGCAGCAAAAGGGAAGAGGTGTTGCCTTGGTCCCGAGATAGTGCCACAGGAGGACAAAGGCAATACCAAGATCCTGAAGTGCTGTTCCAAGAGGAAGGAAGTATTGCCATGGTCCCGTAGTGCTGCTGCTGTAACAAGGAGACGTTGCTGAGGTCACGTGGTGGTGCTGCACTGGGAGGAGAAAGGTGTTGCCGAGATCCCATAGTTGTGCTAAACGAGTTATAGAGTGTTGACAAGGTGCCATGGTGCTCCAGTAGAAGGGACGAAACGTTATCAGTGACCCGTAAAGCTGATGCACGAGGCTGAGGGCATTGTCGAGGTCCCACTAAATATATATATATATATATATATATATATATATATATATATATATATATATATATATATATATATATATGTTATCATACTTGATCGCCGCTTCCAGCGTTAGCGAAGTAGCGCCAGAGAACAAACGAAGAAAGACTCATCGATTCATATATACATACTCGAACATATTTGCTCAATACATACATATACATATGTACATACATATGCATACACATGCATATAAACATATACACATGTACATATTCATCCTTGCTCGCCTCCATCCATTTCTGACGCCACCCCGCCCCACAGGAAACAGCATCGCCACCCCCTACGTCGACGAGGTAGCGGCAGGAAACAGACAAAAAAAAGGCCACATTCGCTCACACTCAGTCTCTAGCTATCATATGTAATGCACCGAAACCACAGCTCCCTATCCACGTCTAAGCCCCACAGACCTTTCCATGGTTTACCCCAAACTTTTAACATGCCGTGGTTCAGTCCAATGACAGCACGTCGACGCCAGTATATTACATCGTTCCAATTCACTCTATTCCTTGCACGCCTTTCACCCTCCTGCATGTTCAGGTCCCGATCGCTCAAAATTCCTTTCACTCCATCCTTCCACCTCCATTTTGGTCTCCCGCTTCTCCTTGTTCCCGCCACCTCTGACACATATATCCTCTTTGTCAACCTTTCCTCATTCATTCGTTCCTTATGTCCAAACCATTTCTACACACCCTCTTCTGCTCTCTCAACCACACTACTTTTATTACCACACACCTCTTTTACCCTCATATTACTTACTCGATCAAACCACCTCACACCACATATTGTTCTCAAACATTTCATTTCCAACACATCCACACTCCTCCGTACAACTCTACCTATAGCCCATGCCTCGCAACCATATAATATTGTTGGAACTACTATTCCTTCAAACAT
>JAYMFT010148174.1:0-12678 GCA_038088735.1 Panulirus argus
CTTTATATATTTATATATATATATATATATATATATATATATATATATATATATATATATATATATATATATATATTGCTTTTCATTTATTCGTGATTTACTGAAAAGTATTCTTATCTTGAAAACTTAAGAGATGAATTAGACTTCCATAGTTTTTAAAAGGAATAAGAAAGTGTCATATTTTGGCTGGGTTTCCCTGCATGTGTCCTGGCAATATATTCACCCTAACTTGCAAATGCTCTTAACGGAGTAGAGGGGGTTCATCCGTCGACTGGTCTGATACAGGCTGCGTTCACTCGATCTGCCACCAAGTTCTTCTTCGAATTTTATTTTTTGCAACTCTAAACACGAAGTATGTTCTTGTGATATGTGATAGTAAAGCTGTTGTTGTTATTATTATTATTATTATTATTATTATTATTACTTACACAGTGGGAATGGTAGTCAGCTTTATAATATGAGCCTTAAAATCAGTACCAGTGATATGTATTATCGTAAATTGTTATACTCTCCAGCAACTGGTAGGCTTTCCTGTATGGGAAAGGCTCTGAATAGCTGACACACACACACACACACACACTCGAGAGAAAGAGAGAGAGAGAGAGTATAATCTGCCAGAAAAAAGAAAAGTTAATCAAAAAGCAAATAGATAATTACCTGCGTAGGGGAAATTACCTTAGGGAGAACACGGATTTGGGTCTTGGGTTTCTGGAAGAAGGTCTGTTCTGTTTTTTTGACGAAACGGGGGGATGGTTGGACTGTGTGTGTGTCCCCGTACTGCCAAGAAACATTTGACGCTGCAACACACCGGAGATTGCGTCAGAAAAGCTGGATCTTCTGTCAAGAATATGGGGACGAGACCGTCAGTGGATAGAAAATTCAGTTCAGTGCAAGGAGACAAAGGATGCATGGCAGGGGTGCCTTTTTAAATGGGTTGAGGTCACCAGCGGCGTGCCGCAGGGCTCAGGTCCTGGGACCATTGCTCTTCGTGGAAATGACTTGCCAGAAGGACTGGAATCGCACATGCGAATATATTCCATGGTGTTGCCAAGTTCCTGAAGGAACTAATGGATCACGAGGATTGCATCAGCTTACAAGGGGACTTAGGCACTAAGGCAAACTTTAACGTTGGTGTGTGCATGGTTGACGAAATTCAATCCAAACAAATGTAGAGTAACGATGATGGGACGCATTGAATGAGGGCCTCTATACGACCATGATTTAACAGGAAATAAGCTGCAGGAATCTGCATGTGAAAGCGACTTTGGAGTCTACATTATACATAACGTTTCACCACAACTCCACCGTAAAAAAAAACCGTAACGAAGACCAACTACTTGCTGGCAAATATTAGAATTGCTTTCAGTGCATCGAAAAGGAAATGTTCCTCGAATTATTTATTGGATATATTATGCCAAAGCTATAATATGCCTCTGATGTTTGGTCACCATCCTTAAGGAAGCACGATTTACTATTAGTGTCTAAAGAAAGGCAGGAAATTTGGCAACAGAATTAAAAGAAACTTCTTAACATTGAAGGTTTAGAAGCCATATACTTGCCTACCATGGGTGAGAGACGAGCAAGGGATGACGACCATAACCTTCAGAGGTTTTAAGTCAGTCTGATGATGATGTTGAGAGTGAAGAGTTTTCTTCAAAAGCTGCAAAGATAGAGCAATCAAAGGCCGTAGCAAGAAACGTTTTAGAAAAGATGACAGAGAAATGAGTTTATGGTATGAGAGTAATGGATGAATGAAATGAGCTGACGGCATACAGAAATTATATGATGCTTGTAAAGAGAACTCAAGAACACGAGCGAAGAACTCCCTCTCCGTACTGTACAGAATAGACAGTTCCTCAAACAGGCGGACGGACAGACAGACAGATAGAGACACAGCCAGCCAGCCTCCCAACCAGACGTACAGAGAGAGAGCCCCAGCCAGTGAGCCAGCCGGCCGGGCGTCTCCCTGGTGTCTGTAGCGATCCGTTCAGAATTCAATACCCGCTCGGGTAATTCAGCGGGGGAGGATAGAGTGTGTTGGGGACGGCGGCGGTGGTGTGGGTCGGGGTCCAGGGATAGGAGGGACTAAGGAGGTGGATAGAGGGAGGATGGGAGAGTCGGTGAATGGAGAAAGGGATAGGAAACCAGTATATCTCTCCGTGGGTGGAAAGGAGGGAGTGGATGGGTGGACGTGTTTACGATGGTATAAGAGGAGAGAGTGAGAGAGAGAGAGGAATCATATTTAAGTTGGAAAGACAGGCAGAAGGGATAGAAAGGACAAGTGGTATATGAACGAGGATAGAGTCTGCTTGAGGAGATAGACTTCACACAGAGGATAGAAATGATTTGGTGTTCCTATGCTTAAACCGGGCTAGGGCTGAGAAAAAAGCGTACGAGATGAAGAAGATGGATAGGAGAATACATAACCGGTCTCCTGGATATATTTGATAGTATGTGGATGAAAACTAAATCCTTGTCTATTCAGGGGTGGATTTAAGAGAGCAGTGATTGCGTGGGGGACAGAAAAAAAAATTCTAGTGTGCATTTGGACATATTTTTAGATAGAAATTCTGTTTCGATAATAGAAGCTAGACGGAGCAACATTATAATGGAGATTAGAAAGTGGTAATGTGAGGGATTCGAAGGCAAACAGACTAATTGTTGGATGAAGAGAATGTTTAATTAGGCAGCCTGGTGTTAGACGTTAATTTAAGGCTGATGAATGAATAATTAAGTGCCCAAGCCTTGTTGGAGACATTATTAACATATTGAAACGTATATTGGATTCGGTATGATTATTCATCTGTTCATTGTTACCGTTAGTCACGGAAAATATAGTGTAGCACAAACAAAGCAATTCCCTTCAGCATCTTTATCGTCCAAATAGAAATTACACGCTAAAACGTGCCCATAAAAATGGATATATACGTATTCTTATTCCACCTAACTCTAGCAAATCCTATTTTGCGTAAAATTCTATTCATAGAGCCTTTTAACCGTTGTCATAAATATTCCCCGCCACCCCGATACACTTAAGAAAGACACATTGGGATATTTACTTCAGAGCCTAAAGTGACACGGAACTGCTAGTAACCCTAAGACTTCCGAGCTGTTAGGAGAATATGTGGTATAACGTAACAAACCCGCTAAAGCAACACCACTGAGCTCGATCTTGCTGCCGAGGGAACACGGCAGCGGCCAGCTGTATGAGCAAGAGACTCTCCGCTACCAGGCGTATGAACAAGACTGTTGTATCACTGCAAAAATAATAGGAATGTCGCTTCTCACTGCTGCTGCTGTGGGGAGTACAACACGACGTCAGAGTCTTCCTCAAGTGTCAAGAAATGTCGCCTCTGTTTCCAAACGTATGAATACGGAATCGCCTTCAAGATATACGAGAATCGTGCCCCCGCTGCAAGGTGCATGTAGGACTTCACTATCCATGCCGGATGTATACGACTGTTGCCTCCGCTGCTAGACATATGAGCATTGTAGAAATATATACAGGTGGAATGAATAGAGGTATGAACTTTGTTATTGCCAGGTGTCATTTTACTGTTGTCTCGCTACGAGACTTTCCCAGTTGCGCTTCCGGCACTGCCAGGCGTATGAAACAGCAGCACCTTTACCGTCAGGGGAAATGCTGTGTTTACAATTGTTGTGAAACGTGAGGACGCGGCAAAACTTCTTCTTTCATATGCATCATATTTTCTATGATGAATACTCCCCTTTTGTCTCTGACATAAAGAACGTTCCCAACTTGTTAGTAAGATAACTTGCATGTTAGATCTTGAGTCAAAGTTCCGTCAATATTCTCCTTGGTCGGAAGTTCATAATAGGCCAGGAACATGACTAGTATTTGTGATTACAGTGGTATGGACAGTAGCAGTAGCATGTGGTAATATCGGTACCAGCACTAGTCACAACCATAACGATGGCTGGAACAATGACACCGTCACCAGGATCACACCAAGGGCAGCCAAGCAGGAACATACCCAACCCGACCAGTTGCTGCAGTATTTACAGCAGCAGCTTCAGCAGTTACAGCAAGACCATCGGCTGTCCCGCCAACCTTAACAGCAGCTGCAACAGCAACAACAAAGACAGTAATGCACAAGGGATTTCTCTCGCTGCTGCCATAACCATTAAGGCCAGAGTTTGGGAGTAATGGTACATAAGCCCCAGAGACAACACCACCAGCACGAACAAGAGTGAGTTACCATCAAGAGTAGCTGGAAGACTCTCGAAAGCTACCATCAATAATTCTCTGCCTCCTGAGCCAGAGTTTAACCGTGCTTGACGGAGAGACCAAAAAAATAAAAAATTGTGGGACACGGAGAGGCGAACTACTAACGACAGCAGGTGCCATAAAACCACACGGAAAAGATCACAAATGGAAATAACAACAGCCGGAGGAGAAATGGCCAAGATGCTCCTCATGCATCGAGGGCAACAGCGAGTACAAGATAGAGAAAACAGACCTGCAGCAGCAGGAGGAGGGAGAACATCAGTAATAACCATATATTATCTCCCCCTGCTACACCTCATTGTCACCGCCAGGCACAGGGTGTGGGGACCGGATACACACACACACACACGTGGCAGCCACAGACGTGCTGGGTCAACACTGGCACACGACTCGTGTTGACACTCTACCTCCTCTCCTTCCTGCAGTCCTGCAGCTCTATTGTTAACTGTTTGCTTTCTCTCTCTCTCTCTCTCTCTCTTAGACGTGTGGTGAGCGCTTAGCGCTAGCGTCGCAGTCGTGGCAAAATCTCATAGTAAAGACTCGTAGGTAGGTAGGTATTGGATACATGTAATCAAATGTTCCAAGAGAAGAGAACTTTCTTTGATGACCCCTTCACAGACAACCTGTGTATTCAGAAGAGTGGATTTTTTTTTTCTTTTTATTTCCTGGGGCTCAAAAGCCCTTTTTCTTCCAGGGCTTGGAGGCTTTTTCTTCAAGGGCTTGGAACAGTTAGACACTGTGAATCTACCTCTTTAAGGCTTACAAGCTGGCTTCTTAGAGGGTTTGGGACCTACTTCTTCAAACACTTGGAGCTTATTCCTTCAAGAACCTGGAATTCCCACCTTCAAAGGATAGGAACCTTATATTAAATTACGTTGGAGCTTACCCTACCAGGGGTTTAGATTCTGCTCCTTCAAAGGTTCTGATCCACCTCCTTCAAATAAGTGGAATTCACTCCTTCAGGTAATCGGCGCTTAGTGTTCTTGCGATGATGTTTTCTTTCGGAGATATGAAACAATTTCCTCCAAGGCCAGGGAATCTATAACCTTAAGGGTTTGCAGCGATTTATTTCGAGCGCTTTAGTTCTATGTCTTTAAAGGCAGACCATCCTCTGCCTCACTGACTTTGAAATAGCTCATTGATGGGCTTCAGACACCACCTTCAAGGGGTTTTTAGCTAGTCTTGTAAAGGCTTAGATTTTATCTCATGACGCCCTTCGGTATCCACCTCCTCAGGTGCTCAAAATCTTTCTCTCAAAATTTTTTGGAACATACTGCCTCTTGCTCATAGAACATAGTCTTATAAAGGCTTAAAACAAACCTCCTGGTCTGAAACTTTTCCTTCGGGAGCGAGAAACCCATTTCTTCAAGGGCTTTGGTACCTACTCCTTTAAGGGCTTTGAACCTGGTCTTCCAGTGTTTAAACTTGACTCTCAGGCCATATATATTGCTGGAGCAGATGAGAAGCATCATTCCTGCTGATCTCAGCCGTTCGTCCTGTTATAAGATGCTGGGGAAGGGAGGCAGGAAGGGTTGTAGGGATGGGGGCCGTGAGTTTGTGGAGAGGCAGTGAAGAGAGAGAGAAAGAGAGAGAGAATGTGGGCAACAGAAAAAAACTAAAAGAATGGCAAAGATAGAGATGCATTGCTGAATTTTAGATGTTGAGGATTCTGAAAAAGAAAAAGAATAACTAAGAAGATGGATGAAAATAAAAAAGAGAATAAAATGATGGAACTAAAGGAGAGAAATATAATGGAGGAGATGAAGAGGAAAGCAAGACTGGGGAATAAAAGATAAACAGGTAAAGGTACAAATGGCAGCAGAGAGGGAAGGCCGTGGATAAAGTTCCCCTGAGTGAAATCTCAGCGCCTCATTCATTCTTCATTTTCAGTCTGCCGGAGTTTCTTTCTTCGCAAAAATTGGTTGCTCGGGCTCCAAGGGGACGAATGTGACAAGGTGCCATGTCGCTTGTTTACCCTGCTAATGCGGGGCTCATCGTCGACTCTTAAGTGTTAGGGGAAGGTGTGAGGTCCTCGTCCCTTCTGAAGATACCTCCAGATGGAGTTATTTGTTGAGCAAATAGACGATTTTATCCAACCTATGCTCTCTCTCTCTCCCTCTCCCTCTTCCTCCTCCATCTACTTTTCCTTTAACTTCCTCTTATTGTTTCCCCTTTACCTTGTTTCTCCTTCTCGTGTCTTTTATCTTTGTTTACTATTCTCATTTCTTTTTTTTTTTCTATGGCTTCGCATAACATCTTTTTCTACTACTCGTAAGCTGGAACTGAAAGTTATGGAGTCCACTCCTCTTAAAATGGCTCTCACAGTAACTGTATGGGTGAGTTTCTATCTTTTTAGCGTGGCCAAAGAGGAACACAGAGTTCGGTCGGACTCTTCAGAACTACACGAATTGTCGTGGTGTGTGTCTCCACGTAATTTGTCATGAAATCTCTTGTCACTTTTTTCACTTGTCCTACAATTTAAGGTTAAGGCCAACGAATATATTATTCATGATCATCATTCCTTCGTTTTGTTATACGACGTAAAATGAATACAATTTATCGTGAACGACCGTTATAAATATTTTGTGATTTTCGGGTAAAAGAAGGTTTATATGAAGCTTTATATGAAAGTAGGTAAAGAAAGGGAAGTAAACGAGTTAAGGGTGATAAAGCTTTAACAGAATCCTCAGATGAAGAAAAGATTCTTATATCTGAAAATACTTTGAGAATATTAAGAAACGTCTAAGTTGTAGAGTAAATGGTAAACAAATTATACTGTGTTTATCAATTAGTCTTGATAGTTACCGAGATTATTCAAGGGCTCTAGAATATCAGCTGGTTCGGTAATGATTGAAAATTATTTTTCAGCCAAGTTTACACGACGAGAATTTGTAAGGAAAAGAAGAAAAGTACAAATTAGAGAGACATAATTGCCTGAGAGAAGACACTGATGATGTAATGAATGTTGTCAGCTTGGACAAAGTAAGGAATGGGATTGAGTTATAGCTTATCATCCTGGAAGAAAATACGTCAACAGCAATCGGCTTCCAGTTAATGACCACTGAAAAGGACGACTTTCCTCAGTCTTTTTAAGATTTAGCAACGCGGCCAAGGCTTATACTGTTACTCGGCACAGATGTGTAGATAGTAAAATCCTCTTTCATGATATAGAATGTCGGTATAGAGAGTCACACACTAGAACTGTGAAGTCACAGACTTGGTCATTATAGAATAACACACATTTTCAGACGTGTGCAGCCATGATTAGCAGATAGCACCGGTAATATAGCTCCCTTGTCGGTGGCTGATTACCACCTACTCCCTGCTCAGAGAGAGAGAATCCAAAGGGGGATAATCCTATTGAAGTGAGAGAGAGAGAGGGAGAGAGTTTACCATCCTAAATTTTAACCCCTTTCCTGTAATTAAAAAGTTACGACATATGATACAGGAACAGTTATATATATATATTTTGAACCTTATGGCTGCATATGTTGAGAGTCCCATTTACAAACCTATACTTATGACCCTTCGAAATGAGGTGGATTGGTAAATTCTAATTTATATTTGACGAAAAATTTCATTAACGTGTCTATGTCATTCTGTCTATCAGAGGATATTAGCTGTCCATTGAGATGAGTTGGTTACTGAGCACATATGAAATACACACGAGAGAGAGAGAGAGAGAGAGGGGGCTCTTTTTAACGCACTGACATAACCAAGGAATAGTAAGATAAAGCGTCCTACTGGACGGTCATGAAATGTCATGAAATTCCCATAAATCAAATTTGAGTGTTGGTTATGAGAAGTATTAGAATGAATTAGACTCGTAACTTAATTTCCTAGGATAACTTTTCTCGAGGGAAGGAAGTGGAAAATATACATGTTAAGATACCATTCGACGACGAATATTAAACTATTTACAGACTCTGAGGGTTGTATCAATCGCAATACCCCATCACGGTGACGTTTTACAGTGGTCTCGGTGTAAAGATTTGAGATGCATACTCGTTTACCACTTCACTTTACGATATTATTATTATTTTTATTGTTATCACTATTATTATTTTTATTATCATTATTATGTATACTGCTGTAGGACCCAAATGTGAAAGGGCTTCTGAAGCTCCAACGTTCCTCTACATTCAGTAGCAGAAAAGGAGAGAAGTTCTTTGATGACACTATTTCTTCATTTGAAGATGATACATCCTTGTTAAAGTGACTCATCACTAGCGGTCTTCCTCAAGCAAGCGGAGTCCGGTAACACATCATTTTGCTGTAGATTCCTATAGACTTGAAGAATATCTTTAGAAAAAACTCTCGAACCGGAAGCAAATATCATTTGGCTTGTTGAAAAATCACGGATGTGCAACGCCTCATGCCGTGGTATGTTTGTAGTCTTGAGCCATGAGCCATATTTGTCTCAGTTCCCTAACGTTAACGTTTCAGGATGTACGATTGTGCTTGTATACAGGATGTACAGTTGTGCCTTTATTCAGGATTTACAATTGTGCATTCATACAGGATGTATAGTTGTGCCCTGATACAAGATGTACAATTGTGCCCTGTAAGCAAGACAATGTCAGATAATCCAAAGTTAGCCTTGTGAAGTTCCACATTCTAATCTTACTGTTCTCTAAACTAATATACGAGTTAATTTTCGACCAAGGGAAATTCAATGTGAATAGACGTGTCTTGCAAGTTAAATAAAAGAGCTCAAGTTCTATTTACTTATCATCTAGCCCATCTGTAGTTGTTCTCAAGAAGTCTTGGCGAAATAATTTCCGACGGCGGGGCGTGCACGGAAAACAAGTCTTCAGGGAAAGCTCAATAAAGATGGGAATTTAGGGGGTTATTCCTACGCAGGAAGTGTCGTGTGCACACCAGCGGTGTACTTACTTTGTCTTCAGTCGTTATCAAAAATTCCTTACGAGACGGGTTTCCCAGAGGCGGAGATAAAGTCGCGAGACGCAATGCTCACTTCTGAGCCTCTTGTAAAAGCGTTTCCTTCCTCCGGTTCCTTAAAACGCTCCACCATTTTCTCCTCTTCCTCCTCTATTGCTACTCCCTTCCTTCCATTTCTCGATTTCTTTGCCTTCTTCTTTTACGCTCTTTCCTTTATGTCTCGCTGTATACTGCGGTTCCTGCTGGGATTTACCATTCTCAATTGCCCACACTCCTGTACATCGTCTGGATGTAGCTTTGAGTGTTCAATTTTCTTTGTACACTTTTCTTTGTGTCTGTTCATAGCATCTCGCATATGTGAAGAGTATTATGTACATGGCCTATGATACCCACATGAACTTCCATCACCTTATAGTCGTCTCAGAGTTGTACAGTCCTTAACGACATTTATCTCTACCTTCACAGAGCTTCATGTATCTCCCCACACTGAGAAAACCTCAATACTTGCTGCTACCTCTTTTGGCCCACTGGGTCCTTCAACAGATCATATAGCCATAGACCATTGGCTCTTCTCTTAACCTGCCATATAATCCCGTGCACGTACACACACATCAACATCTGCTACACCTGGTCATACCTCGTTACACCTTTGTCAGTATATACCCCAAACATCTTCATAAATCGTAGCCTCATCTCCTCTTTCTGTATATTATACGATTGCTCGGGGCTGCAGACTCATCTTCCGCTTCCCTAACCTCCACACACCACTACATTACACCTGCCAACACTTGCACACCTGCAAGCACTTCACATTTTCCCATCTCTACACATCTCTTCCCACGCCCTCGGCTTCGTTTCCCCGGCATTTCCACACCTGTCCGGCGACTTTAACTTATGGCATCAATTAAAGGCAGACAGAGCCAACAGTGCCACGCATCCTGTGCTCCGCTGGGCCCGAGTTCTCATCTGAATGTTGGGCCAAATGTATGTGAAAGAATGTAAGGTATATGAATATGTAGCATCGTGAATAAAGTGGTGGGACGTATATGTGTGTGGCTTAATGTGTAGATGCACGAGAGCATGAATGTGTGGAGGAATGTAGGTACGGTCGTATGGATGATCAACTGATTAAATGATACTGGGACAGAATGAATGTCCAAATGTGGAGGTACGGAGCTGCATGTTTGATAGAAGTTTGTGGTTGAATGTGGGTTCGAATGTGAGGGTGAAAGTAGGTGCTGAATGAGTTGCTGAATATCTGGGACATTGATTTGCATTGGTTTAACTAAGGATGTGATGTTTTGAGTCGAATATTTAGGGTAATGTATAAGAGAGTAGTGTTGATTCTGTTCAGGTATACCGAATCGCATTTCCATGTTAAATGTTGCCCCAAGAAATGAATATTATTAAGCCGGGAGATCAGTATTATAATAATTTTGTTAGGCTAAGATACAAACAGAAAACATATAAAGACTTTTTTTCCTTTTAAGTAATTGGAGATATGAACAAACAGCACGAAATACCATACTAGTTGGTGAACTGAAATTTAGGGAAGAGAGATACCTTGGCATTTGAAATTTTCACTCCAGCAAACAAAATATGAAACTGAATCATTTTTTTTTGCTGTTTTTTTTTTATCCATGAAAAAAGATGAGCTGAATTTATTAGTTTTGACATCTACTTTGCTCTATATTTATCTCCTACTCTACTCTACTCGGAGATTTGATTACACGGATGAACTCTCTCTCAGATTCTTAGGTAATATTTTCGACTCTTCGCTGAATTGTTTGATAAGTACAGTCGGTTACATTAGTAAAACCTGAGATTGATCTTCATGGAAATCCTGTTGTCAATATCCATTTGTAATGACATCGAAAAAATGAAGTCAGTGTAGACAGTACGTTCGATCTGGTCGCGTGGCAACAGCCTCGCCTAAACAAGAGTTCGTGATGCGCCTCCATCTGCCCAGCCATCCCAAGCCTACACACCATGAACCGGGAGAGAGCTTTTGCGAATGTACCCTTTGGGATTGGGCACTCTCTGGAGTCGTAGACTCTCGATGTAACCTTGCCTGTAGGCTCTTCACGTACTTCAGGGTACTCCATAGGCAGACGAGTGATTGATAGACTTTACAAGCTCTAGACTTTAGGTATTCTAAAGTCATTTAACTGAAAACGTTTTGAGGAGTGTTTATTTTCTTAGACCAAGCTGCCTGCCTGGCCACAGACCAAAATGGCTGGCCACAGACTCTTCGAAAATGAGTCGAGCGGCCCTTGAGGAGATTTTTGGTTCCGAATAACCTTACTCGCAACACCTTTCGTGCAAGGTGAGTCCCCTCCCTCCCTCTCTCTCTCTCTCTCTCTCTCTCTCTCTCTCTCTCAATCTATCTATCTATCTAACTTCGAGGCGATTATAACTTCTTCACCTAAGGATAGTCCAAAAGAAAAATAAAATCTCCCGAACAACGATGGTCTTTATACCGTGACTCAGGAGCGAGTAAAGTCACTGCAAACCGCTCCCCAACCAATCAGGGAGAGGGAAGTGGCCATTCGCCTTGCTATTGGTCCATTTTCAGGGGGCTCATGTCCCTGTTCCGGCCGTCCACTGGTAATGGGTTTTGTCCCGACACTCACACTGGGGAGAGGCTATACGGCATGGCAGAGTGTAATGTATTTTTGATTACCGGAAAAACTGGATAGATGATATTTTACTGTGGATCTCTCTCTCCTCATTCTCATTTGATTTGTCTGTCCGTCTCACTTTTGTCTGCAAGTGCAAGTCTCGTGTCTTTTGTATGTCTCAGAGTTGTTTCATTTCTTCCTGTGGCTGATGGATTACTGTCTTCTTTTTTTTGGTCTGTTTCTGTCATCTATGCTTGCATGTATATGTCTTGAAACATTTTGTTTTTACTTTAGTCTGACCCCTTTTTCATTCAGGTTCGGTGACCAGTAAATCAGTTTAAGTCAACTTCCATAATGCTTTAAAAACTGGTGATTGGAACCGTCCGGATATGAAAGCTGGCAATAAAAAAAAATCGTACAAACTGAAATCAAATTTTTACAACATCTCTTCTTCGCGTTCACGATTTAAGAGTGACCTCAGCGTGAGGATTTTCTTTTTCAGTTTTCTTTTTCTTTTGAATTGTTGGATAATAGAAAAAAGATTTAAGATCAACAACAATTGAAAAGGTATAGTTTTTATGCAAATGAAAAAAAAAAATGATCGTGTCCAGGAAAATAAATGATGATTAAAAGAGATGTGTGAAATTAGTACACAGTGAGATTGGGGAAAGCAGTTTTGTGACTGGTTTTTCTGATACATTGATTGGTGGTAAAAAACATTGCATTTTCTTTTAAATCCCCCAAAAATGAATCTTGCCTGAGGAAATTGTTATATTTAAGAAAAGTCGAAGAACATTTAAGTTGGTATTATTAGATGCATAGTCATCACTCTTTTATTATTCATGTACTTATGCAGTTCAGTACTAGAGCATTCTTATAATAGATAGATGAATAAATGAGATATAT